>JAECUM010005677.1:0-91550 GCA_016617855.1 Megalonaias nervosa
GCATGTTAATGGATAAAATTGTCTGCAGAAGAAAATAACAGAATAATATATAGTTGTCTTCTTATTATTAAGCCCACTCTGAATCCCTTGATGAGAGGCCACTGTATCCTGCACCAGGTTAGTGCAATTTTACCATTTTTCTCCCTCACCAGAGAACAACCTTTTTACAAAACTATATCTTCATCATATGAAGAATAGACTTTTAAGAGTGCACCACTGTACTGTTGTTTTTAAATAAAAATGATTGTATTCATTAAGACCAACATAGTTAAGACTTCTTAATCTTATAGAAATACAAATTAGATTTAGATCAATGGCATACCACTATTTCCCTCCACTCCCCTAATATTTTGACTGCCCCTCCAAGATCTGTACCCTTAACATCAAGTCCCAGAGGGGCAAATTTTAGTTGTATAACTTAATTTATCTTTTCAAAGCAAGTAAGTGTATACATGCTTATAGGGTGAGGAACTAAACAGTTTCCAAAAGTATGACTAAGGGCCAAGACCTTGTGGGTAGGGATTAACTGTTTGAGTCAATGTCAGTTGCATGTATATGTTTTTTAATGATCTATAGCTGTATTCTTCTTCTTCTTCTTATTATTATTATTATAGGGTGGAGAACTTGATGGCTTCCAAGTTATGATTCCAGAGCTAACTCCCTGGAAGTGAGGGATACACCTTGGAGGCCAATGTCAGTTGGATGTATAAATGTCTATTTATGACCCAGTAAGTGTGCATATGGTTATTGGGTATGAATCTCCAAAGTTAAGTGTAAGAACAGACCCAGTTTCTGTGCTGATATCCAGGGGTTGCCACTATATATCCCCAGGGCATAACCAAAGGACCTCATTTTTTATCCCTTCTGATACATGACTTGGCAATCACAAACTCCAATTTTCTGACATGATGACATTTCTGAAAACATTATTATGTGATACAACTCTACTCGGAGCCCTTTCAAAGATGCAACTAAGAATTCAAAGAAACTTTTTAGAGAATTTGGAGGTTTCATCTGTATTTTCAACAGTATGCATAAATACTGATAGTAAAGATGATATGGTCAGATGACTCTAACAGAACTTGTTTATCTTTAATATGATCTTTGAATCAATCTTTATGGATATGCATGCTGATTGATTAACACAACAAACTCCAGACCACAGCCATATGAATATCCTTAAAGATTCACTGAGTTAATCTGATGCATTGATATGATATGGAGAAATCCAACCACTGGGGTAAAAATTTGTCAACAGCAACAAGTCTTCTCTTTGTTCCTGCCCACGAATGATTTTCAGTTATTCTAAAAATGCATTCATGATAAAAAAGAAGCAAACTACCTGCAGTTGTCTCCCTGTCACTCCCATAAGTCCCAGATCATCTTCTTCTTCCTGTTTCTGAAGAGACAGATCCTGTAGCTCCTCTGAAGACCGCTGTATGAAGAACTCCTGGTAGGGATCATTTAGGGAACCATGCAACAGCCAGGCGCACAGCTGCTTAAACATCACTCCATTACATACATGGGCTATCCTGGAAAAAGTAAGCATGATGCAGTTGATCATATGGCTGAATATAACAATCAAACAAGAAGGCAGCGTCTATTAATCAAGCCCATAATCTAAGCATTGATGTAAAATGTGTTATCTTTATTGCAAGATTAAAAGGTTGAGGGAACATGTCACAAAATGAATTGTCTAAGCTTCATAATGATTCATCCTAAATATCTTTTTTTGTTTGCAACCCTAAAATTATTGTTTTCTGATCCTCACAACCACATTTCCATATTTCAATAAGTTTTGCCACCCTCAAAAAAAAATCCTGGCGACCCTTCACAACCCTCCAGAACATCCTTCCAACCCTGATTTTGGTCATGACCTGGAGGCTGGGAACCACTGCTAATTATGAACAAAATCCATTAAAAGGTCTGAGAAATAAATACAAAGGAAAAGAACTTTAAACAAAACCTTAATGAAATTTTCTGTGGCCGTGGCCTTTACTCCAAAGGGTTGAGTGAGCTCCTTAGAGAATAAATTGTTTAAGCTTCATAACTGTTCATCCCATTCACACCAGTCAAAGCAATGAGTGAGCTTATTGCAGAATGAAATTTTATCTTCATCCCAAGATGAACAAAACCCATCAGAATGTAAAGGAAATACAAGCAAATGAAACAAAATTATGATCAAAACCTTAACAAAAATGTCATGTGACTGTGATTTTGACCACAAGGTCAAAGGGGCAAGAAATTCTGTTGCAGAACGAATGACCTTAGCTTTTTACTGATTAATTAAAATATGAAGAAATCCATGAAGGGCTTTAGGAATATATGCAAATTAAAAAGTTTTAACCAAAGCTTCAATACGTTGTTTGTGGGATCTAACACTAATTTTATTTCATAATTATCTGCAATTATTGCATTCTATATCTTTTCCTGGCACTAATCCCCAGTCCAAGGAGATTATTATCTTCTCCAATTAGAAACTGGAGGTTTATAATAATAAATAGCATGATCGTAGTCAACTTTCAATGACTGGAATATCATCCTTATTTGACTTGGATCAATACTGAAACGACATAAGTGCAATGAGGAAGAGAGAACTGGGCAATAATAGCAGGAAAGAGTTGCACAATTAAAATTGGACCCACAAACTTTAATGACATTTCAACAGCTGTAATATTGCAATATCAAAAAGGAATCACCTTTATATCCATAAATAATTTTAAACATAATTTCTAAAAAGATATTATAGTTTATCAGCTGGTTTGACATAAGTTATGAAGCAGTTCTAAAACAGCTTTCCTCTCTTGAAAGTGTTTTCAAAATAGGTCTCAACTGGATTGTTACTACAGTTACATCTCCCCTTGTACATAGTACACTGCAATAGTGAACCCATGTTATATCCAAGTTCATATAGTCTACTGAGATGCTCTCAGGATTTTATCATAAAAGGGGATTTCCTCCCTTGTCACCAAAATATGAGGGGAGCGGAATAAATGGGGGAGGGAGAAAACAGACATAGTTCAATATTTACCTAACACTTAAAAAATATCCATCTCTCTTTCTTCCTGCTCCACTCATGTCGGGGTTTTATCAAAGTCAAAATCTTCAAACAATGTCCCCTCTAGTTGTATAAGCATCAATGTGTTTATTGCCTCTGAGCTTAACCTGTTCCTAAGCTGTGTGTGAATATTGTTCTGTGGTGAGAACCCCCTTTAACAGTCTGAAGGGGAATATGCAGAGTATTAGCCTTTAATGCCTACACATGATCATGTGACTCAGCCTGTAATGTAAGACTTGACGCTCTAAAATTCAAACAGCCAATTTACAAAGTAAAAGGGTTACATTTCCCATGACTTTCGCAAGTATCACAGAACATATCTCCTGCCCTGGAGTTGTCTTGTAACCATCTGTACTCTGATAACCAAGAATTCAAAAACTTTGCTGACGTTTTACTTTCCTTTATGGTGGTACATCTATATGACATCTGACACTGCTGCTGAAATATCATCCTCCATTTTGTGAAAAATTACACTAATTTCTTCATTCCACATTCACTTTCCACATTCCTGCCACCAGTGACTTGAAGTCCACTTTCCACATTCCCACCACCACTAACCTGATGTTGAAAATAATCAATAATTTTACACCCTGCCATAGTTGACTTCACTTTCCAGAAATGGACCAAAAGTTTGCACATATGAATGGGAAGGGTATCAACTGCAGAACCTATCTAGGACACACATTTCTGTTATATATAATTACTGGAATTTCCAAGTTTCATTTGTATTAATGTACATATGCTGACTTTGGAATGGAAGTCGTGTGATGATTAAAAAAATATCCTTACTTTTGAATTTATTTTTAGATTCTTATTAGTTCCATTTATCTTAATAGAAGTAAAATCTGTAAACTGCCATGTGCAGCACATTTTTATATGTGTGACTTTGAATTAATCTGTGAGAGTTCTCATGCATCACTGCTTTCCAAGTGTGCAAATTTGTACAAATATTGCACAAATTGCATGATTACATACCCTGGGTGCATTTTGCAGACCATAAAACATTACTTTCAAGGACTTTTCAAGAATTTCACCAGTTTTTCTAGAAGTATTTTTACTGAATAAAAATATCAACATTCCAAGTTATGTCTCTACTAGAAACATTGCTCATGTCTGTTTTGTTTTGGAAGAATAGTATGAATGGTGTACAGTGAAGTCCATAATATTTCTGCTCTTTAAAAACATCCCTTGCTGCAAAATTATCAATAATGCCTGAGAGTAGAGCAGTCGCTGATCTTAGCTGTGGTGGGGGTACAATTATCCTTTCACTCGAGACAGAGGATAAACTTCCTGAAGGAAACAATCTTGCCTTTCTTTTGTATTTCTCACTTTACACATGAGACTTGAGAGCACTTTCTCCCATGCTGGAAATATCCAATATTGTGTTATGAACTTGTAAATCTTCTTCTTTGTTTCCCTTCAATGCTTTCACCTTACCACTACAAAGTGGGTCACACTCCCAGTTACTATTGTATATATAGCTCATGATAGGTCATGTGTGAGCTAGGCCAGCTATCTGCATTGTCAGTCTGATTACAGTACCACCTTTGCAAAGGGACACACCTCATTCTGATAACAAGTAGTGTCATGTAACAATTCACCAACTCAGTTTTACTGTGTTATGCTCTTTTGAATTTTATTGTAAAACTTTCTTTTTTTAAAAGACATTTTTCCAGAGTACTGATAAAATTCAGGGATGTTTTGATGAAATTCAAGTAGTTATTTCAGAAATCTAACCAATTTTCCTATAAAAAAACCCACTATTTGGAAATTCAGGGACATTTCAGGGCAATCCTCTGCTCTGAATTCAGGAAGTTTCAAGGTTTTGGAAAACCTCTGTTTTGCTATATCCATTCAGATGTATTTTATCTGCTATAATGATCCAATGTTACACTGCTATATCAACTCTGATGTACTTTAACTGCTATAATGAATCAATGTTATTTTCAAGAAGTGCCAAAATCAACTTTACCTGTTTAGAGATTCTTTAACTAAAGGTAAACCACACACACTACTCTTGTGTAAAATATCAATGATGTAGCAACCATGTGCCTAAAAGAGAAATATGAAATATAATGAGAACCTGTTTAGACCAAATTTTCTTTCTAATTTCATTGACAAAAACTTAATATAATATTATTATACAATTTCTGTGAGAGATGATTTCTCAGTGAATGGCAAAATAATCATGTGATATGAGACTTTTTATGTCTCACTGTCATTCTTACTTTTGCAAGGTCACAACATTATTGACCTTTATGAATATCATAACATTAAGTTCTATACATCACGAGGTTGAAATGATGTTAGAAAAATTAGATCCAAATAAATTCAAATTTTGTCTCAAAATCACATAATAAAATAATTACAGACCATTGTTTCAATGAATATTAAGTTTTAATAACCAGTAACCTATTAAAGTGACATCCACTCTGCACTGATCAATATGATGTTTACTGGTTGTTCAAACTTCATATTCACTTCAAAAAGGTCCATAATTGTAATTTTATTATATAGCTAAAAAATATGCACATTCTGATTGGATCCTAGTCATCTGATATCTGCATACCTTTCTATGTTTCATGGTTTTTCCTGAAGATCTAGTCAGAATACAAGATACAGAAATATTATTCAGGCATTTGTGATGTTGCCAAGATACTGTCTTCTTGCATAAATCAAACTGAAGTCCAAGAAGGCAGATGACACATTATCACATGTATAAGTATGTATGGAGTATAACTTATAGGAAAACAAAGACAGCTTGTATTGTCTTTTGAGTTAATAGATATGCGTGAAATTAACCAGAAGAAATTAATAATGACATTGGTTGTTTCAGTAGTCAAAAATGGTATGTTAACTTCACATCTATGAACTAAAAAGCTGATCACTTATACTGTAAAAATAAAGTGAAGAACCTGTTTTTCTAAGTCATATTTTTTTCTTTGCATACAACTTAAAAAGAAGGTAGGATACAAAAGATGGGAAAGCATAGTCTTTAATTCCAGCAAGATTAATAAAAGAATAAGAAAATAATAAAATAAAATAGAGACAAAATGTCATACATATAATAATACTGTTATAAAGGATACACAATTTATCAATTTAAAAAAAAAAAAAAAAATATTTTATACAATTTTATATAGTACATTGGTATTAAGGCAATTAGGATACAAAGTATCTAACTTATGAATCCAATGACTTTCTTTTATGAGTCTTTTCATTGCTCCATGCACAATATCTACTGGCATGAAAGAAAAATCGAGTAGAGAGTGATTATTGGTATTAAAATGTGTTGAAATATTAGAGGAAAACTGATGATCTCTATAATTGTTTATATGAAAGTGATGATTATTCATTCTCTCAGAAACTTGTTGAAGTGTTTGTCCAACATATTGCATGTTACATCTTTTACAGGTTATCAAATAAATCACATCAGTTGATATGCAGTTAGTGTTATAATGTAGAGAACATATTTTCATAAAATTCTTTCATGCCAACTGCACGAGGCCTCTTCTCCTTCTTGAACTGCAAATTGATCCAACCACAGAAAACAATTACAAACAAATGGAGATGCAGACCATCAAGAAGACAGCTCTGCAGAAAGGAGGTTGCAAGACTTTCAATGTTTCAGTATCACAGAAAAATGCCATGCCACACCTGGTATATAGAGATCTTTCATAATAAGAAATAGGTTGGGCAAAAAGGAAGAAATAACAAAAATCAAACCTCCAGCAAATGCAATTGCTCACATATTTGCATGCTTTTTATTGAATAAAGCAACTCCCTTCATACTCTCCTACTTACAGTAACTCCCAGCCAATGATGCAGGGGATCATAATGCATCAGATAAATGACAAGTCTTCCTGCTATGACTGCATATATAAAATTTGATCAAACATATTTTGAAAATGTCATTGTAATCGAAACTCTGTATATCTGACCTCTGATCCTTCCCAGGAACTGAGGGGTGGAAGCCAGGACAACCTCTTGTGGATGGTTTACCAAAAGGAGAGCATAATTATGGTGTTTTGGGAATTTCTACTCTGCAAATTTGCATATGCAGTAATGGAGAGACAGATGGATGGATGGAAGGTAGCACAATATTCCCTGCAACATGGGATCATAATATTACCTACAGAATATAGGATCTAAACAATGAGACCTACCTTATGACTTACAAGCTGCTCAATCACTGAGGCAAGTGCTGGAAACAAAATCTGGAACTGAAAACATGAAAAAATGTTTTTATTAATATTAATGAATTTAGGTAAAGAACATATTTATCACTAAGCATTGAGAAATACTGGGCCAACATTTCTCAGTTCTTATCAGTGAATTGCACATTACAAATATTGCATTAAGAACCAACATCTCGATCCTTGTGAGGACCCTTTACATTACATGACTCAAGGACCAACATCTCTCAATCCCTGTGAGGGGATTCTACCTTACATATATTGAAGGCCAGTATTTCTTAATCCATATGAGGGCATTCTACATTACATAAATAAGGGTCCAGTATTTCCTAATCCTAGTGAGGGCATTCTATATTACATAAATTGAAGGCCAATCCCTGTGAGGGCATTCTACATTACATACATAACGGTCCCCATATTTCTTAATCCATGTGAGAGCATTCTACATTACATACATAAAGGGGTCAGTATTTTTGAATCTCTGTGAGGGTATTCTACATTACATAAATTGGAGGCTAGTATTTCTTAATCCCTGTGAAGGCATTCTGCATTACATAAATAAGGGACCAGTATTTCTTAATCCCTGTGAGGGCATTCTACATTACATAAATAAGGGGCCAGTATGTCTTAATCCGTGTGAGGGCATTCTACACTACATAAATAAGGGGCCAGTATTTCCTAATCCCTGTGAGGGCATTCTACATTACATAAGTAAGGGGCCAGTATTTCCTAATCCCTGTGAGGGCATTCTATATTACATAAATTGAAGGTCAACCCCTGTTAGGGCATTCTATATTACATAAATTAGATGCCAGTATTTCTGAATCCCTGTGAGGGCATTCTACATTACATAAATAAGGGGCCAGTATGTCTTAATCCGTGTGAGGGCATTCTACACTACATAAATAAGGATCCAGTATTTCCTAATCCCTGTGAGGGCATTCTACACTACATAAATAAGGGTCCAGTATTTATCAATCCTTGTGAGGGGATTATACATAATATGAATAACAGGTCAACATTTCTCAATCCTTTTGAGGACATTCTACATTAGGTTTCTCAATTCTAATTCAATAATGCAAACTTATTTATTTTGGGGGAAACAATTCATTTCGTTCTGCGACAAATTTCAATTCTGTTAGTACTTAACAATCTGTGGATTGAGATGGAGTCATATAATTTCTGCAGAAGGATCATTGGTTGTTACTTCTTCAATTAAAATCTTTAAATTTTAAATTTAGGATCTTTAAAAGAATCAAATCCATGAAAACTTGTACCCTGTGAAAAAAAAGGAATTCACTGTAACCTCAGATCATGACAATAAATTGTCTTATCTTATGAGTATAACCAAACTACTTGAATCATAGTTTGTTAAACTTCCGTATTGTTTTACGGGCTTTTGGGAGCACTTTTTTGTGGAAATCAAATGTCTTTTTACAAAGTACTGTATGTGTTGATTTTTCAGTATCCTGTTTAAACTTAACATTAAAACATCTCAAGAATTAAACAAATTGTATGCTTATGTAATAAATATACGATATAAATTGTATATCCTTGATAGTTTTAGACTGAATATGGAGCTACATCATTATGACACTCTCCATGGGAGCAACAGAGTATAATGCCTTAAAGTGAAACCGCCTTATAATGAAGTATATTATACCAATCATTTTACTGCTACTGGAACCCATGAGCATATCCAGATTATAAAATAAACCATGCTATACTGAAGAGTCCTAAAGTGATGGAGTCCTGCACTACTTATGATGAATGAATTTATCCAACAGTTAATCTTTCATAAGTGGTGAAGACTGGGGGGGTAAACATTAAGAAGTAACAATCACCCTCTTTCAGAAAAATTATCTACGTTCCCCAATCATATTAATGATATGTCGTCAAGAAAAATTATTTAGCAATTCTGTATATTCCGAAGAGAAATAGTGCACTGAAGTATTATCAGTGCTGAGTCAAATCCCATGGCATGACAAAAGAACAACGGAAATTCTTAATTTGGCTAGTGTAACTTTCTACAGGGCTTATCTGGGATAAGCCAGTATTTGTTAATGTTAAAAAGTTTCTAACCCTGATTCACAGCTAGGATGTAGAATCATATCTTTCAGGTAAATTAGTTGGCCATTACAACTAAATTACAGGAGTACTTTTAATTAAAGTTATCAGCAAGTCAATCTAATGCCACCAGCACTCAAAAGAACACCTCCCAATGTGTGTACAGGTCAGCTCCAAGCCACAGTGTTACACTGTAAGTCCTGACATTTTCTTGTATATATGTCAGGGTTATTTGAATTGAAAACTCAACGAGGACACTTGGCTATAAAGATACAACATGGCACAGCTGATGGTTTTGTACCTTTTGTAACTAAGCAAAAGTATGTCAGTATTTCTGACAAGTAAACCATAAACATATAGCTTTAGTACTACTGCTTTACCTGTTAAATAATTCATTTGAAACTTGAAAAGTTTTACATGCTGTGACAATGTGTATAGTTTATCATGAACCAAGCATTACCATTCTACAAACTTCATACAGAATGAATATGTCATAAAAATCATCAAATTACAAAAGAAAATATATTCATCAATTATCCATGTCTCTGAAATCAGTGTTCCATAGAACACAATACCTTGAAATGTAGGATGGTAATGAACCATAAAACATGCTATGTTTAAGCCCTGTCCAAGCAAAATATTAGAAACATTAAAGTGAATGTGCCTACACTTAAGTGCACATGCACATAGTTCCTAATAGGATTTTAAGTTCCTAATATAAGAATTACCTTTCTGCAAAGTTGAACCTTCCAGACATGAAATGAATTTACCATAGTCTTCAGTTCCAGAAGAATAAAGTGAAGGGATATTTCCTTTGGCTCCAAGATGCTGACCATTGTGAGGCATGGTGATAGGGTCCAATAACTATATAAGCTGAATGTTTTTTTTAGACCATAATGAAAAGTTGAAGCTTTTCCAAAGGAATTCCTGAAATAAGCCACTGTTTGTCTTACAATTGATGCAGGAACTTCATAATTTCAAAACAGGTTCCCATATGCCAGATTGGCCATCTGCAAAGTGCAAATGCAATTATCCAAGAAGCATAGAGTTCACCACTGCCCTGATCAAGCAAAAGAGTTTTGTGAATTCACTTCCTGCTGGAAAGCAATTCTGCAAATTCAATAATCTGTGAGATGGGAGACGGAGATGAAAGAGCTTGAGATTGTCAAAAAATTCCATAACCAGATGGGTAACATTCGGGGGGGGGGGAGGGGGGGAGATCCGACATCTTCCAATTCACTAGAAAACCCTGCTGAGTGAGGAGAGAAGGTTGTTCCTGCACTTTGCAAAAGATGAAGTACCAAGAGTTTTTGATGAATGTCATCCATGTACTATGCAGCTGCTGTCGACAAGGTTAAACTAAAATGGATAATGACACAATTCATAGTCTTTATAAATGCCCATGGGCTGATGCTGAGACAGAATGGGGGCACACAAAACTAATGTCTGGTTTCTTGGAACCCGAACCAAAGAAACTTGCATGAAGTGGCGTGGACGTGGACATGGACATGAAAACATATATTAGTTAAATCTAGACTGATCATAAACCCATCCCTTTAAAGTGAAACCTGACAGACTATGTGGTCTCCAATCTAAACTTCAGTGCAGCTATGTAATTACTGAACCAGCTGAGGTCTATAACAGGTATGAGCTTCCCATTGGCTTTGGATACTACAAAATGTTTGAAAAAGAACCCCAGTGAGTACAAGTTCTAAACTCTACTTACTGCTCATTTGTTTAGTAGTGAACATATCTCATTCTGTAAAATTTCCACTGTTTCTAGATCAGATGAACTTTTTCAAGGAATACGACCACTACTTCACAAATCTAACCCTCCCAAGGGAAATTTAAGCTATAAAAAAGCTTTGTTGTCTGTCCATATAGATGGAAGACAGGAATGAATGGTCTCCCCTTGGATGGAGGAATTGGCAGCAATCCAGTCCATACTTCTGTTACTATAGGAGCAGAATGCATGTTCTGCCAGTAGGATGTAACTGCAATGTAAGTATTATTGAGAAGAAAAAAAACACACTGCACAACAAAAACTTGGTTTCTTCTTTAGATAAATTACCAAATAAACCCTGATGAGGTGCCCGCAGATGCCATGGTGCCCACCAAGACTTTTTTAGGGTGCCCATGTTTTAGGCTCATAATTTAGTGATCAAAATTATACATTTTTAAGTAAAGAGGTTATAATGAATAAAGAAGGCTGTAATATCAATAGGGAACATACATGATAAACTTGCAAGGTTCGGCAACACTATGCATATGCAATGGCATAACAGAGTTTCTAAGTAGTAGTGGAGGGTGCCTGCTACTCTTTCACAAACTCTCAAATGTACCAAAGGCACAAAATGGTTGGGGACCACTGCCTTAGGAGAACAGATAAGGGGTGGAAGGAGTTATGTCCCCTTATACTGCAGAAGGGCCCATAAAGTCCCCAAAGGCAAAGGTTTTCAAACTTTCTTTCTTGTGACTCAGTTGAAGAAAATCATTTATGCTCATGACCCAGCAACTTTTAACAAGATTTGTTTCATAAAATTATAGTATTTCAATACATTTGGATCAGCAAGTGACCCAGTGCCTGACATTCTGTGATCCAGTACTGGGTTGTGACCTGCACTCCGAAAATCACTGTCCTAAGGTGTGTGAGGCAGCTTCATCTCTTGAGATATAATTAGGTTAAAACAGTGACTCCATTAGCCTTCACAGAACTAGCTGAAATAACTGTTTCCCCATAAATCCAGTGGAAGAGGCAGAGCTGGGTCAATGCGAAGTTGTCAAACAACCTGTGAAGATAACCTGTTGTGCTGCTGCTCTAGGTCTCACCAAGTCAACTGAGCTGTTTAGAATGAATGATCTTTGAGTTAAAGCTTGAGAAAGTCATCTCTGACCTCACTCTCATGGCTTGTATAATATCTGTTAGGGAACAGCTGTGCTCAAGTGCAATGCTGGATGTGACTGCCTCAAAATGATAATAGAAGAGGTCTCCCTTTTCACACTTTCTCTGTTCATTTTAGGTATAACTTCAGATTCCTTCACCAGTGAAGGGTGCAACATGGAAAAAGGTTTCCACACAAAAGGCTGAATGCCCATGAGCAGAAGCCTGTTCTTAGCAATGAATGCAGGGGTCATCATGAATGAAACTGAACCAACACAATGGAACTTAAGATTCAACTGAAAAGGTAGCTTCCTTGCTCTGGATAATTCATTATCATTAGTAATTTCCCATACTCAGAGCATAAATATCTTAAGAATTTAAAAGGATGCCCCGCTCCATCCCATAGTAGTTTTGGCAGTGTACTGTATACTTTGACCAAATAGCTAACTTCTGTCATTGGGCCTCTAGTGGGCAAAATGGAACACCATATCAACACCGTACACTTTGTCCAAAGAATCAGGGACCTAGCAGTACCACCATGTAGAAACTGATCGCTTATGATATATCAGCACTTTTCACCAGTATGAGTGTGATCAGTGAGAAATTTGAGGCAGACAACAGTCTGAAATCTAGATGTGACCTCCCTACTAAACATATTAGTGCCTTATTGAAACTGTGTTTGGAGCACATATTTTATCTAAAATGGGCAGTTTTACCAACAGAAACAGGGAGCAGCAATGGGGTCCCCAGTCACAACAAAAGTTGCAAATTTATACATTGAGGTTTTTTTTTAAAAAGGCCTTGGAATCAGCCAAGAATCCACCATCAATGTGGTTCAGATATGTGGATGATACCCCGACTGAACTATGCAAATACAATGTTCAGGAGTTCTCTGATCATCTCAACTCCATTGATTCACATATTCAGTTCACTCCAGAACAAGAAGAAAATGGCAAACTACCATTCTTGGGCATGGGTGTACATGTAAATGATGATGGATCAATCAAAGTCACTGTGCATAGAAAACCAACCCACACTGACCAGTACCTCAACTTTTTTTCCAATCACCATCTGGAACACAAGAGGTCAGTAATAAGATCTTTAGAGCTAATTCCCTACTCACTGATGAGACAGATCAAATAGAGGAAGCAGAGCATGTGAAATCAGCACTAACTGTAAATGGCTATCCAGAGTGGATTTTCAAACTTCCAGAAAAGTAGAAAAACCCATACAAAACCTGAAATGGCCTAAAACAGAACCAACACCGGTAAGCCATATATCTATGGTACATCAGAAGTCCTAGCTATAGTATTCAGACAACACAGGATCAACCTAGATCACAAACCATACAACTCATTAAGACAAAAACTTACATAAGTGAAGGACAAAACAGAAAATTTGAAAAAATCTGGTGCGGTTTATTATGATTGTATGATTGTGAGAATGGGAAAAAGATCGTGTTAGAAACAAGGAATAAGGAACACATCAGTAGAGAAGCATCGGTCATACATGAACACTGTAGCAATATGGGACATTCTATTGTTCCAAATCAGACCAAGGTCATCACATGACATTACAACATAAAGAAAAGGAAGGTGGAGGCGATCAAAATATGACAGTGAAGGCCAACAATAAACTGGGACAAGGGGCTTAAATTACCACCTATCTACACCAGTCTCCTTATATCACATGACCATTTTAAATCATGTGATCAATATTAGTTGCTGATAAAGGCAGTGTGATATTGCTGAAAATTTCAAATTCTTAAGAAATTTATGCTCTAAGTATGGAAAATTTCTAATGATCAGGAACTGAAGATTGTTCGGGTCATCTGATAAGGCATTTATTTCGCTGATTCTGCCTGCTAAAGCTAGGATGACCAGGAAGCTGATTTTATATGAACCAATGATGCTCTAAATATACCAGTTCAGATGGTGCCTTACTCAATCTATGTCAGAACCGATGATAGATTCCCTTTTAGGCACAGTGCCAAAGATTTTGGTTGTAACAGATCAAAGTTCACTGCAAGGTCAGAGAGGTTTTTACTTTGTCCTACATCCTCCCTACAAGTGGATCAAAATAAAATGTGCACAGCCCTGAAGATTTTTTTGTTCTTGCAGGATTAATTTTTTCATTTTTTGTATACTGACCAATTAAAACACAAGCTGAAAACTTAATTTGACAATTAAGAGAAGTCAGCTATCCCCAAATTTTAAAACTGACACAATAATACAGTACAATGATAGACATACATTTTAGCATGGTGTCAAAGCATGTGAATGCACCATCATAATTGACAACAAAATATAATTATTTAACATCATTAATACCTATGACAATCATAATGTCATTTATTGTTAAATTATTTGAACATTATGATCATCTCATGAGAGTAATTCAAATGACACATCCCACACTCTTAATTTTCACATGTTCAAACTGTCACGACTCTTTTCTTTAATAAGAATAGGTTTTTTGAAACTATGTTCCACATGTGTGATAAAATCATATGGTATTTCAATGTGTTATACCTGTTGTAAGTTACAGAGCAAATGAGACAGTGGAAGGTGGGGGTCTCTCAGAATATCTTGCTCAAGGTTCTCTAATGCCAGTCTGTAATCATCTAGAACCCTGTCCAGGCCATGACAGAAAGCTTTCAGGTACAAGCCATGGATACCATCTGGCATTCCTGGACCTAAAAAAAGTGGATATGGAGACAGTGGTTTTGTGGAATTCAATCTATTTTCATGTAATTTAAATAAAAAAATAAAATTCTTCTTATGCAGAAATAGTTTTTTTTAACAAGTCCATATAATTGATTTTCTATTAAAATTCTACATAAATTTATAAGCTATTCACACAAGGTTTTAAGTCCCCAGCAAAATTTGTAACTTGTCTTTGGCTATGTGACAAGGATATTTTCTTACCCTGGAGTTAGAGAAACAAGAGCTGCTTGCAATTCTATTGCCTGTCTTTAAATATCCAAGCAACAAAGGTTGCAGGGTGTTTCTGGTTTAATGCTGCATGTGAGGGTAGTTAGGTTAATGGATTTGGTTTCCATACGATAATTTAAGACACACAGATTTCAACAAACCTGGTAGGCATGTTCCTTCCTGTCAGAGGTAAAACCCTTTCACTGAGGGTGAGTAGACTGCAAGTAATGGCCTGTTAAATTCTGCACAATAAACATAATTCTATTTATTGTGGGTTTAATGCCATTTATCAGCACACGATAGGCTATATATGGCGGTCTTAGTCCCAGTACTATCTTTACTCCTTTATAAACTGAGTCCAACTTCAAACAGCATCACACTGAACTGCCACTGCATAATGCAATGGTAGATCACGGTCTATACTGTAAAAACCAGATCTGAGTCTGTGCAGTTTGCAGTTGGACTCAACATATAACCAAGTGTATACAGTAGATGGATTTCAATGAAACCAGCAAGGTTGGACTTAACATATAACCAAGTGTATGCAGTAGATGGATTTCAATGAAACCAGCACGGTTGGACTCAACATATAACCAAGTGTATACAGTAGATGGATTTCAATGAAACCAACAAGGTTGGACTCAACATATAACCAAGTGTATACAGTAGATGGATTTCAATGAAACCAGCAAGGTTGGGCTTAACTTATAACCAAGTGTATACAGTAGATGGATTTCAATGAAACCAGCAAGGTTGGACTCAACATATAACCAAGTGTATACAGTAGATGGATTTCAATGACACCAGCAAGGTTGGACTCAACATGTAACCAAATGTACACAGTAGATGGATTTCAATGACACCAGCAAGGTTGGACTCAACATATAACCAAGTGTATACAGTAGATGGATTTCAATGAAACCAGCAAGGTTGGACTCAACTTATAACCAGGTGTATACAGTAGATGGACTACAATGAAACCAGCAAGGTTGGACTCAGCATATAACCAAGTGTATACAGTAGATGGATTTCAATGAAACCAGCAAGGTTAAAGAGCAGCATATTGATCTGGGAGTCTACTGCTTGAAGGTCATAGTCACTTAAAAGGAACTGATAGAGTACTGTTTGAATCATGCACGTTTTCCATGCATAGTAAATGTATAAAGAAAATAGATTTAAACAACTTATTTTAGTGTAATATCATGTACCTCATGTGGTACTCTTATTATCTAATATTAGCTCAGTCTTCATTATGAAGAATTTTCATACTGGCAAATTATGCCCTTTAGGGGACCATGGAGCAAAAATTTATCATAGAGCTTTTTCAGTGAAAGTGTTATACATTGATTTTATTTAAATAAAAGTGCTTCTTTTAGATCAAACTTCACAAGGTAAATCACATGATAAATATTAAATTCTGTGTTCATACATTGATCCTCAATCAAAATTTGCTTTTGGATACAATACAGTGATATGTCTTTTCTCAGAAGTATCTGATTATGTCTTATCAAAGGCTGTGCTACATTTGAAAATGCTCACAAGGTTTCTGGATCTCTTGTTGCAGGAAATATAAATACATGTACATAGTCAGTTTTATATATATATATATATATATATACACATTGTAGTCATAATATATTCTGTCCCACGAGTGACTCTATTACATTGTAGTGACAATATATTCTGTCCTTCATGAGTGACTATTACACTGTAGTGATAATACATTGTCTAACATGAGTGACTCTATCATACTGCAGTCATAATATATTCTGTCCAACACAAGTGACTCTATCACAATAAAGTCATAATATATTGTCCCATATGAGCGACTGTATCACACTGTAGTGATAATATATTCTGTCCAACTTGAGTGACGCTATCACACTGCAGTCATAATATATTCTGTCCCACATGAGTAGTGATAATATATTCTAGTGATAATATATTCTAACATGAGTGACTCTATCACACAGAAGTTATAATATATTCTGTTCAACATGAGTGACTCTATCACAATGAAGCCATAATATATGCTGTCCAACACGACTGACTTTATCACACAGGAGTCATTATATAAGCTGTCCAACATGAGTGACTCTAGGTGATACATACAAGTAACAAAACAACATGCTACCAGCATGCAAAAAAGCCTACCATCAGCATGCAGACTGAGTGTACCACCATGCTTCTTAATAAAGTTGTTGAAGTCCTTATAGAAGGTGCCCAGTCTACACAGGTGGTTCAGCTGGTCTACTTCTGAGGGGTGGATGAATGGAATATCCTTTTGAACCTGTAAGAAATATGTTGCATGCTTGTGACAATCAGGAACATATTGCATGATATGAATAAACTGATTTGTGACATCGCTGACTTTGTCCTTAGAAACAGAACATTTAATTTTTCTTATTAATTAAGAACTGATTATAAATGGTTCACCTTTTATGATACAAAATAAATGTTTCATCAACTTGTTGGACATATTGCTTGATCGCAATACACACTGATGCTTCAGCTTCAGGCCCACTTGCACTCTAGTTTGCAACACTGGCTTATAAATCTGAGCGCCCAAATAAGTGTAACAGTACATTAAAACAATGATATACCCAAATACCATACTCTAGTGTTATAATGTGGTAGCTGGGGTCCATAGTCCATAGCAGCTGACCACAATATGTATTGAACTGCAGTATAATATAAGAAGAATGCTATCGACCTTATCATAAGGCCTTTAATGGAGTCAACACTGGAGTCACATGATCATTGATCACGTGAAAAAATCCTTCTGTACACAGAAAGAAGTTCCAATCCAAAGTCACGGTTTAACACTGGCTCCCCCTCCATGATTTCAATAGCTTCCACATTTTTCTTCTTAAGGTATTATTCTCTACCAAGTACCATCTGAACTTAAATTCCATCCACCATCTTTACCCCCTCCATGATTTCAATAGCTTCCACATTTTTCTCCTTAAGGTATTATTCTCTACCAAGTACCATCTGAACTTAAATTCCATCCACCATCTTTAACAGAAGAGATCGTTGGTGAGAACTCTGTTGCATCAGGTACACAGCATTATTAGTGTTGAGGAAGACCTTGTGATAGAAGTCAACCATATTATGAAAGCAATAAGGGACAACAGTTACAAAGAATGGATGTTTGTTATTTCCTGAAAAGGAATGGGGAAAGGATGAACATCTGAAAGAGAAAGGAGAAAAGTTTTATCTGTCCCTTTACCATATATTAGTGGACTCTCCAAGAGATTACATAACAAATCTTCTGAAAACATGAAGCTACTGTGATCTACAAACCGTTTAACACTATTCATTCAATTCTGGTACATTCCAAAAATCAAACACCTTTGAATAAGCATTGCTTGGTGATCTATAAACTCCAGTGTGATAATTGTGAAAAAGACTATACTGAGAAAACCGCTATAAGTTTTGAAACAGGAGTTAAAGAACATTTATACACCATCAGAAAATCCCTGACTGCTGTTTGTGAACATTGCAAAGAATCGGGGCACACTATTTCTTGGGATAACATTAGAGTACCCAGTACACAAGTTTATTATTTAGTTTTGAGGCAGCTGGAGTAAAGTGCCTTGCCCAAGGACACACCACAGTAGCTGACTCAGTCTGGTCCACTGGTAGGATTCGAACCCGCAATCCTTTTGGTCACAAGTCCAGCACACTAACCACTGAGTCACCACTGCTCCCTTATATATACAGCAATCACAAAGGTGTTTATTGTGCCATGAAGGTTTCATTTTTGTAGGAAAAAAGTTATGCTTTCGGTCGCTACCAATGGCAGCATAAAAAAAAATTAAATTTCCAGTCTATTGAAACTATAGATATCTGGCCGTCAAGTTAATTAAAGATGGGGTACCTTGCAAAGATATTTAACTTTATAGTTTGCTCACGTTTTAATTTCCCTATGAATAGCCTCATTCCCTGGGTAGCCTTGGCAAGATGATAGCTGTATCCAGCTCACCAAAATCTAGGCCAATTTAAGTATATGTACATGTAAACAACTATAGCCACATGCTATCGACAACAGTTGTAGTGAATTGGTTATTGACAATTGGATATAGATCAAAAAATGAGGACTGCCAATTTTTTTATATATGTGTTATTTGTTTTTTAATGGGATGTGAGTCATACGTTAATTTTATAACATGTGATCTATACTCGAATTCATGGATTTATTATCTACATGTACAGTACTTAATGGATTATATATTCTCCTATACAAATGTAAGTTGTCAATCTATACAAGTGTTTTTCAAACTAGTTTATCCACATTTAATCAAAAGCATGTATTTTTGCACCTGCTTTTATTACCCTCCTCCACGCCCCCACCCTACCCACCCTCCAGCCACATTTTAGGTAACTGCATTTTTTCAGCTGGGTTTTACTGACCCCAACCACCATGTTATAGGGGGGTATATTTGGCATATATGACATCAGGCACAAGAAATTTTCAAACCGCAGAAAAACTCATAAAACAAACATATATGCTCAACTGTGTCTGCTTTTTAAATATTTTAGTTTTTTTTACAAGAATAATGGTAAAATGTGTGCAAACATTTGCATAAAACAGGCGTCACGCTACCAGGTGAAGTGGGTGACTTAGTCACCCAAAAATTGTAAACTTCACCTTCTTCTGTTAGAAAAGCAAAAACGACTTCACCCTCCAATTTTTAGAGAAACACTGAATGACCGTCCTTTTTGAGATGCTACCTCGCCAGATTAGTTCCCGTGTTATGTTATAACTCAAGGTGAAATGTAGGCTTCAAGCTATTTAATAGTTGTTGTTGAAATCAACTGCGCTGACAAACAAATGCTTGCACATTCACAGGTATGTGTTTTGATAGCTGATTTACCATTAGCCACTTCCCAAGTAAGTTAGCAACTATCACTGCCCAATTTCCGCAAGTTATCCTTTGATGATAAAAGCACACAAACTTATGTTTTGAAACTTAAATTTATGTACATAGCAATTTTTGTTTTAAGAATATAATCAGTACCATATTTTAACTGCCGCACATGAACCGTTAAGTGAACCTGTCATAGGGAAATAATGGCAGACATCGCTGTGTCTGGGAAGTACCACTTCATTAGATTGTCACTTTCGTAAACCACTGGGGAAATATAGAAAAATATACAATTCATACAAAGTAGAGCCTAAATGTTATGTTATTGAAGATTTAGCTTTAAAATGCAATTATGTAGGTCAGAAATATATGGGGCAATGCAATGTTGTGGAATTCAAAAGGTGCTGTATGGTCAAGGTTGCATCTGAGTCACTCATTTTTGTAAAAATGCAAAGGAAAAAAACAACAACAATGAAGCAAATACTATATAACCAGCGCCTAACACTACTACAAGTACGTAGACAAATAGTAAAACTTTATATTTGCAATCCTATCAATGGACTGTTTTAATGAAGCTATAAAGTGACTGGTTACATTAAGAAAACCCCTCTTTCTAAAAACAGATGTACTTGCATGTTGGTGTGTTGATTCGACTGACAGAAAGGGTTTAGTTCATTCATATAATGACTTTAATTCTTGAGTGTCTTGTCTACGAACAGTTATGGTGAAATTTTATTGGCAACAAAGAAATTATGATGAACAGTATGAGCTCAAAGACACGTGCATTTGCTCTCATGTACATGGTACAAGGGTTGTTTCAAAGAAGTTTAAAAATCTTTTCAACTGCCATTTTATAGTAAATTTTCAGAAGTAAAAAGAAAAATTCTTGATTAAGGGTAGTTGATTAAGCACTTGTAATAACTTGCAATTACAATACTATAATCTAGTCACTCAGTTAAAATTCATTACAATGTGTAGTTTCTGTTGTTCTCTTTTTTCATATTGCCAAAATACATTGCATATGAATTAAACAGGTACCAAATGTGTTTATATTAAAGATAGGACTCTGAAAATTTCTACTTGAAAATAAATTATTGCTTAAAACCGATGTTAAATGCAAATATGCATACTGGGAAATAGCATAATTCAAAAAAGAGAATGAAAACAACACACACACACCCATATAGATACATATATATATATATATATATATATATATATATATATATATATATATATATAATTTCATGTCTTCTTTGCTTCCACATCTCCCTGTTCTGTCCAAAAGGAGAAGTCACTTCTCCCTAAAATTCAAGTCTAGCTTGACCCCGATAAAAACCCTAAATTATATCTTTCTTAAAGGTCACCCATGACAGCAAGAACTGTCACTCTTCCCATCACATGGCATTGTAAAAATGCAACCGCAACAGTACAACATAAATTGGGTTATAAAAACCCCCATGAAAACTTTGTTTTATTAAAAAGCAAATATTTATACAAAGGAATCTGAATATGCAAATGTAATGTTAATCATTATACTAAACTTATTGCAAAGGTTTAGTACAACTTTTATTGTGTAATTCATTTTTTAAGTTAGACTCGACATATGTGAATGTGAGAACTGCATTACCATTGTTAGATCATCTAAGATTCTTCAAATTAAATTGCTCATATTTAGTATAGGTTTTGGTGAATTTTGAAGATTTAGAAGAAAACAAAACCACTTCATATCATTAATTTGTGTGAATATCAATATGAATAATGTCATAATTAGTGTTCTTCTGATTATTGATTATTATCAATCATCAGTTGGTTGAGTGAACCAATAAGATAATCAATTCTGAAACTCCATAATCGATTGTGTAAGAGGGAGACTTTCTTTTTTATCTACATAGAGAACACAAAGGTTGGTAAAACTCCTGTGTAAATGATAAGCTAAATAGGGCTTCCAATCGACTAAAGTTGATCTGAATTATTTATTCCCTTCACAACTTACAAATATAAAACCATACCATATAATAGGTGCAAACTTTCATAATTAGGACATATACTCATGATTACAAGATTAAGCTGTTAAATTGTTGAGTCAATAAATTTAAACAAATTTTGATTATTTGTTTTGGTTTAAATGTAAAATCCTTTGAAGTATTTAGAAATAAGGAGAAGAAAACCATCTCCTTCTATACTTTAAATGACAGACACATCATATATAAATGAAAGAGCTTTGGGGATTGCAACAGTATTTCAGTTACATAAGACTATTAGCCATAAAATGTTGCTTTCATTTAACAAAGTTGTACAACAAAACTAACACTACTGAAATAAATATAATATTTGTATCAGGTTAAAGAATGCATGTCATTAAAAGAGATTACTCCTGTACATTTATTCGCATTTTAAACTCTTGTGCAAAGATATAACTGTATAAAAAAAACCCAAAGATTTAACTTTGCTCTTGGTAACCGATTATAATCGATTATCAGTTGTTTAAGTGGAACTGATTATCGATTATTAAATTCTGACTGATTCCCATCACTAGTCATAATGAAGAACAAAAAACTAACCTATAGCATATCTCTGCTTAAAAAAACATAATTGTAAATATTTCTTAAAATCCAATGCTATGATATTTTAACACTTGTCTCTATGTTGTGAATTATGTCATACTGCTCAAAATAATGGTCATAATTATTTTTAGTCATTGATTTTAATATGAATATTGATATAAAAATATTTTATCACAACTAAATTTTAAAGTGGCAATTTACTAAATTGTGATTTCAGATCAGTTTATATATGTAAAAGAATACTGTAATGAATATGCACTATCGGTTTTAAGAGTAACATAATTTCAAATTGTGTATGACTTTGTCTTTGGTATTCCATGCAAAATGTTATGGGCATTTGATACAAGGCACAGAAAAGCTTTAGAAGTACCTGGAACATAGAAAAGGTTTTTCTTTTTATTAAAGGTAAATGTTCATAAAACATTTTTATGTAACCATATGTAAGAGATATGCAAATATTTTGCATGAACATGCGACCAAGAATTTGCTAGAAGTTACCAAAGACCAATACTAAAACATGCTGGACAATGCGTGTTTAAAACGTTCCTGTGAATTTACTTCAAAAAAATATCATAAAAATGAGTTCATCTTTTAATTCAGCACACTCAAATTATGCAGAAACATTCCATTTTCGTATATTTTATTGAGAAAAAAAAAATCATCCCTGTTGCTACTACATACACCAAATCCGTCACAGCTAAATATTCAAGCCTTATTAACCTTGATTCCGTCTCCATTGTCTGTAAATACTCCACCTGAATGGCCTAACAGGGCTAGCAGAACTTCGTGAAGCATTTATGACTGCCTACAACGCTACAGACAACGAAGAGGACGACTTAGGGGCTATTGATCAACATATTCGTATTTTGAAATTTGTGTCAACAAATAACCGGATGTGAAATAAGTTATCTTATCCTACATTTTCCTAATTCTCAGAGTGGCGCATATAAAAGTAGTTCTTTAAAGAATATAAATATTCACAACTTTTAGGAGACTAAACGTGTTCTATACACCTTGTCAAATTTTTAAAAATAGTATTTATTCTTAGTTTACTCCAAGTTTATGCTACTGATGACATAATGAGTGTTTAGACTACATAATTGGTATTCATTCGCAAATAATCTAGTACAAATTAAAATTCGAAACTTAGATGCGGAAGAAGTTCTGTAACACTGCTGCTGACCCGAGACAAATAGCGAATATAAAATAAAATTGCACATAATTTAATTCAAATGATTAAAATATTAAAGTGACACATATCAAGACCAAAAATAATTATTAATTTACTTTTAATTTACTTTTCTTTTTTTCTTCTTCTTATTGCTTTTTCTTTTTCAGGTAACCATGGTATCAATTTAGCACATGACAGATCAGTCAACATTTCTCCAAAGGTAAGTATGTGTGACATCCTGTTTGATAAATTCAGAAGTCAGTCGGGGTGAAAATATGTTTTCTTGAGTAATGTGTTAACTCAGATTTATCATAAAATTATTTCTGCTCAAAAATTCAGTCCAAATTACAGGATACATAAACTTTCACATAAGATCCCTAAAATCTGCATTTTTTTTTCATGTCAAAATTCTTTTTAAATGGAGACATTTTTACTCCAGAATGTCTTGTAACCACTGGAGCTCTTTAATGAAAAGAAAGTAATATTTTTTGCAATTGTGGTTGAAGTGTCAATTCATCTATTTCAAATACAAATAAACTTTTTAAAAATCATATGCAGTACTGAGATTAAATGTGGTCACAGGCAGTAGGAATACGGAGTACATTCCTACATCTTCCATATCCCAGTGGAAGATTCAGAGAGAGAGAGAGAGAGAGAGAGAGAGAGAGAGAGAGAGAGAGATTGTTACAGTTAATTTCATATTTTATTTATAAAACAAGTAAATTAATTTATATTGTTATTTATGTGGGTGATCAGGAGGTATCAAACAATATTCTATCTCTGTCTTTTGCAGAAGAGTCTACAAATATCTAGCATCTGGAAAATGGAAAAAAGTCATTTTGAAATGATGGAAAGCAATGCTTCATCAAGTTTGGAGAAAAGAAAACAGCTTGTGAGGTTGCATAAAGTGCAGTAAAATTGTTTGATCTCTAATGCAAAACAAACACCAATCAAGCCACAGTTATAAAGTAGTATTTGTCACCCATGTGGTTTGAAAACCATTGATGTTCAGACATGCATTTGTATCCATCCAAAGTTGTACCAAGTGATGGGATCTAAACTTTGTATCCAACCAAAGTTGTACCTATTAATAGGATCTAAACTTTGTATCCAACCAAAGTTGTACCCATTGATGAGATCTAAACTTTGTACCCAACCAAAGTTGTACTATTGATGGGATTTAAACTTTGTATCCAACCAAAGTCATACCAATTGATGAGATCTAAACTTTGTATCCAACCAAAGTTGTACCCATTGATGGGATCTAAACTTTGTGGTGAGTAAAAATTTATCAGCTATGCATGAAATGCCTTCAAGATGGTTTCCAATTTAGTGGTGTCCTTTGGCACTGTCAAGTACATAACCATTTTTTCTACTAAAATTCTCTCAACTTTTTGGTACTGTCAACTACATAACATTTCTAAGTTGTTACAGGGTCTTGGATTAACTAAATTTTTGTGCTGGAAAACTCTTAAATGTTTTCCTCTTATATTCATTTTCATTTTATATTGAAATAGCTAACTTCCTGCTGTAATGGTGGTACTTTACTCTAAGTTTGAACAACATCACAAATTAATTTACTTTCCTCCTTAACATTTTATGAACACTTGCAAGTGTATGAAGTCTGAAGTCATTCATAATACTTAGTCTTAAATGCACAATGTTTAATTTCATTTTGTTTCTTGCATCATAAGAGAAAGCTTTCATTTTCAAAGCAGAGTTATCAATTCATCTAATAATTTTGATGAACAGGTTGTAAATAGTGATGATATATGCAAGTTCAAGCATGCCTATAACAATGTGAGGTAGAAGTTCAAGCATGCCCATAACAATGTGAGGTAGAAGTTCAAGCATGCCCATAACAATCTGAGGTAGAACTTAAGCATGCCCTTAACAATGTGAGGTAGAAGTTCAAGCATGCCCTTAACAATGTGATGTAGAAGTTCAAGCATGCCCATAAAAATGTGAGATAGAAGTTCAAGCATGCCCATAACAATGTGAGGTAGAAGTTCAAGCATGCCCATAACAATCTGAGGTAGAACTTAAGCATGCCCTTAACAATGTGAGGTAGACGTTCAAGCATGCCCTTAACAATGCAAGGTAGAAGTTCAATCATGCCCTTAACAATGTGACATAGACGTTCAAGTGGGCCCTTAGCAACATGAGGTAGAAGTTCAAGCATGACATTAATTATGTGATGTAGAAGTTCAAGCATGCCCTTAATAATGTGAGGCACAAGACAAAACAAGAAACATACTACTCATGTAGGAGAGATATTACAAGTAGGTATTGTATTACCTCAGAAAATTTTGGAAAACCAAATGATATGATTTTGATAACCATAGGCTTACTAGGTAATTAAGGTCAGAAGATTCAAAGTATTTCTAGATATATTCTTAAGTACAATTGTTTTCACTTGATTTTAAAAAATAAATGATCACACTTTAAACATAAGCATTCGTGAGTTACATGTATAACTATTAAAGTATTATATGATGTACTGCATGTATCTAGTCTTCCTTGTTGTCCATAGTGGTGTGGTTTTTAATTTTTGTTTTTGGGAAGGGGTTGTATATTCCTTCTTGGGGAGGGGTTTATATATTTGGTATCTTAATATTACTCCAGACATAAATTGATAGGACATGGTATATTGCTAAATAAGCTTTAATTTTTAAATTTTACATTTTAATGGATCAACACACATGCCATTTTTCTTACATGTTGCAACTTTTAACACTTTGATGTAAATTCTCGCGTCGGTTACGAAGATCACAGATGATTAGTTTTGACCGTGTCTTCAAACCTAGCATCTAACCTTTAAGTCCGGAATTGAAAGTAAATTGCTTCTCTCACATATTTATAATCACCCATGCCGAAAGTAGTCCTTTTCAGTCCGACTATTGAAGGAGCAAGATTTCTTGGCCATATAGGCTACTGAAATGGTACAACATTTGGCCCTATTTTTTAATTTCTTGTTATAAAGTAGTTGCAATCAAGAGTTAAATATTCTTCTGTGTTGTCAGAAAGTTGATTTGAAAATAGTTTTTAGCAGTGCAGGTGCCGGTCACATTAGGAAAACTACCACGTGGTCATTGTCATAGATTTCATTAACCCATGTAGTCCGAGTTTCCTCTGACCCTTTCCACCCCATTTTTGATATTTGGACATTTATGTTAGGGTGTAGGGTCAGAGTCCATTCCCTATCGAAAAGTTGGAATTCGCCGACACCATTTGGTATCGGTATCACAGGGGCTTGTATCGTTGCTTACAATTTATCGTCATACATGTACTATATAATAACTACAAGGGAGGACACTTCTCTTTCTCGCGCGACCTATTTAAGAATAAACACTGATGTTTCAAGCTACATTTCGCGTAGCGTAATATGGTACCGATGTTTAGCTCAGGCATTCGACTTTGTATGCGTATCCGAAGTTTGGCTTACTATCATATCTTTAAGGAATGCCAGACCATTTTCCCACGGTACTGCCCGACATGGCCCTGATCGCGCCCGCTTAATATGCAAGTGAAATCCCGCTGAATGGAATACTGTCCTTTCATTGGTTAAAAGAAAATGACGTCCTGCATTTGTTTATAACTTATTTTCAGTTGGCCAATGAGAAGGGAGTATTCCATTCAGCGCGTTCTTGCATATTAAGCGGGCACGATCAGGGCCATGTCAGGCAGTACCATGAGAAAATGATCTGGCATTCCTTAAAGGTATCATAGTAAGCCAAACTTCGGACACGCATACAAAGTCGAATGCCTGAGCTAAACATCGGTACCAAATTTATTACGTTATGCGAAATGTAGCTTGAAATATCAGTGTTTATTCTTAAATAGGTTGCGCGAGAAAGGAGAGAAGTATCCTCCCTTGTAGTTATTATATAGTACATGTATGACAGGTAAATTGTAAGCAACGATACGAGCCCCTGTGGTCGGCATAGGGTAGCCGCTTATTAACCGGTCTAACAAACTTGAACGACCCTTCATTGCGATATACCTGCATGAAATCAATAGATGCTTCCCGATGACGACACTAGCAGATGATATTTTGCCCATTTTACCTGGACGATGGGCAACCTGGCAGTTTCTCCTGTATGCGATCACCAAAATTTTCCATTTTTAACAAGGCACACTGAAGTAAAGTCAACTTATAAATCACAATATAGTTACTAACAGAAAACTTGAATTGTGTTCTGTTTATGTATGTAACTTTCGTAGAAGTATCTTGAGATTCAGTGAATTTATTTCAACTTCCAAACACCATAAAAAGTCAACGGTAAATCTGCCAGCTGACAACAAATGTGGCGGCTGATGACGTCATTCGGGAACTGTTTATAGGAATATGATTTATTTTCTCAGATATTGCGAGTATAGCATTCGTTATATATTTAATCCGCTGAGAGACGAGATGCAACTACAGCATTGATGAAATTTGACCTGGAACTCGCCATTTGTATTCCGAGTAACAAGACTGCACAAATCTCGTGACCTACATGTCAGTGGCATAAGAGGTCCAGTAGTCACGTGATATCAACAATAAACCATTTTGAAAGCTGTTGTACATAGAATGCGAAAATATTAATTAGAAGTCATGTAATACTTGTACATAAATATAATGCACACTTAATTTTCAACATTTATTCTGAGAATGACGACTAGAAACCTGTCAGTATCACAGCAAGGTGGAGAAAACCAGATTCATCAAGTACTAGGCACGTGTCAGCGATGCATTTTGTTGGTATCACGTGACTACCACGTTGACCTATGCTCTTCGCTTGTTGAATCTGTTTTTTTTTCAAGCTGCTGCAACATTTACAGATTTCTGGTCATTGTTTCCAGAATAAATATTTTTAGAAGTTTATGTTCTTTTACTTTTCTATAAATATTATGTGACTTTCATTTATAAGTTCGATTTGTTTTCCTACAGCAATATCATGTGACTATTTGAACTCTGAAGTCATTGACATGTGGGTCGCAAGATTTGTGTAATCATGTGACTCGGAATACAAATGGCAAGTTCCAGGTCAAATTTCATCAATGCTATAGTTGCATCTTGCCTCTCGGCAGATTAAAGATATAACGAACGCTATACTCGCAATATCTGAGAAAATAAATCATATTCCTATCGATTTCATGAAGGTATATCTCGAGGAAAGGTTGTTCAAGTTTGCTAGGCCGGTTAATAAGCAGCTACCCTATGCCGACACTAAATGGTGTCGGCGAATTCCAACTTTTCGATAGGGAATGGACTCTGACCCTACACCCCAACATAAATGTCCAAATATCAAAAATGGGGTGGAAAGGGTCAGAGGAAACTCTGACTATAACTCATAGTGCCCCAAGTGGGTTAAGGTGCTCGCTTTTACAGACCACTCACACATCTCACCTTGGTCAGGATGAGTTTGAGTCACAGCTCGACCAGTGTGGGTACGCGAGAAAGCTTCCAAGTAGCTAAAATAATGTTTTAGTCAGACTTGACTAGTCATGTGTTTTGACTCGAATACACTAGAATATACTCAAATATACCAATTAAATATATTTTTGGAGGTATAGGTATATTTAATCGTTTAAACACTTGAAGCATCCACTTTCTCTGTTGACTTTTTGACATGATTTGCATCCACTATTAATAAATACGAGGATGTGACATGGAATACTTCATGTCCATAAATGGTATATACAAGATGCAACTAAATGGAAGGATACAATGTTTTCATGAACCATTATTTCTATATTCTTTTTTGGGTTTAAAACTATAAAAAGTAATAAAGAATATAATGGATAGTTTTATTAGTTTATAATAATTGAAATTCATGAAATCATTAATTGAACAATAATGACATATTGCACATGTTTTGATGGAGTTTTCTTCTTTTGATCAGGTGATGTTATAACATCATTAAAATATAATTAAATACACAAAAACAAAAATAGGAATGAAGCATATGGTCTTAATTCTGAGTACATGTCTAAGAAACTAAATTCACTTCACAATATTTTTGACATCTGTTCATTATACACTTAGTAACAAATCTATATAGTTAATTGGAATAAAAGGTAGTTGTCTGGATGGATACTAGAACTTTCATAGAATGTTTTTGTAATGATTAGTCAAGTTTTCTCGGTGAAACCTTAATTTCTGCTTCTGACTCTTTATACTGAATGGCGAAGTTGTGATGCTGTTGTAATAATTAACAAAAAGTATATTTTAGTGAAACCCTAATTTCTAGTTTATAATTCATTACCCTGAATGGTTGATATTGTGCATTACAATTACATAAATTGTGGGCCAAGTTAGTTATGGCCGGAGAATGTAAATGTGCTGATGCTATGGGTCGAGTAGTATTGGAATCCTTTAAAAGACTTGGTTAGGAATTAGGTGATAAACATGCATACAAAGAAAAATAAAACTATAAATCCAGTGTGTAATGAAATCAATATTAAGAAATGCAAATAATCTATTAATTATTAACATGCAAACAAATACCAAATGGTACTAAAAAGTGAAATCAGTTGACATAGATTAAACGGCAGGTTTATACTATATTTCATTTGAGAACTACATCCATCATCACACAGTAAAATCCTGAAAGTTACAGATTATTATTAATATATATTATTAATATTTAACAGAATATAACAATGTTTAAATAACACAATATAACTGTACTTTTTATATTAAAAATGACATTTGAATATATTGGAGTGGACTTTACTTCCTCTGATGCCTTTTTCTGAATAAATTCAATGTGACGGAAGTTGGGAATGCTGAAATCGAACAAAGTTGAAGTATGTTTCTTTAACGAAATGAATATAAATATATTAATATTGAAGAGAGGGTTTAGATAGCTTTTTTCATTCAGGCTACTTGTCATCCTTTTAATTGATTTCTGCAATCCCAGCTTCCATTGCATTCCAGCCAGTAGTACTTGAAAATATATCCATTTGCTTTTGTGAAAATTTGAATTTATTGGAAAAATGACTTCATGATAAGTAAAATCTGAATAAAACATGAATTTAATTTGTAGAAAAGTGTCTATATGAGCTGCTATGTATGTGTGATATTCCTGAAAATCTGACCTCATTCCAGTGTTATTTACGCAGCAAGATCGACCCGCAAAACAAAAATATCAGGGTCAATATCTTGTGTTGTAAGAATAGGGTTTTAGTACCAGTTAATACAGAGCTGTCTGTATCTCCCTTTAGAGTGTCAGTAAAATTATTTCTGATAATTGTTTATTTTGTACTGTATAATAGTTGTGTTTTAATTTTAGATGCCAAGTTAGGACAGAAGTCAGTTGTGTGCTCCAAAGGCCTTTGAAATCCTATCACTGTAGCAAAAAAAAGGTGTCTTAATATTTGAGGAAAAAAAAAGAAAATGAAATCCTTTACAGATATGTAGAACCTCTCTTGAAAGACCACTCCTTCTGCCAGAATATTTTGTCTCAAGACTGGTGGTCTCTCATAACGGGTCATACACTATATAATCAATAAATCTGTGCATTGAGAATATGGTCTTTCAAGACAGGTTGTGTCACATCGCAATGGTCTTTCAAAATGGGTTTTACTATATATATATGTGTGTATATATATATATATATATATATATATATATATATATATATAAAAAATAAAGGCAAGGTAGGCAGCAGAATAGAAAATTCTTTTTTATTTGATGCCACTCTAGTGTTTTGAAAAATCCTTCCTTACCTAGAAGAATTAGTAGTTTATTATCTGATGGCTATGGTAACATGTACTGTAAGGGCAGTATTTCCAAAGTTAAGCAGAAGAAATTGCTGTTGAAATTACGTAAAACTGCTTCAGTTTGCAAAGTTACGGTTGTGTATATGCTGTGGTATAGTGTGTGAATGTTTCAATCCAAAATGTCTTTATTATCAAATTCTGTTCTTATCTTCATCAGCAAAGTTCAAAATTCTTGCTTAATGATGTATGAAAACCAAATTATCTCCTTAGCAGGTTGCATGTAGTCTTGTTCAAAACAATACATCAAAATGAAAAGTTTTCATTTTCTGTTGAGTAAAGAATTTATAGATATGCAAGTAAAGATTGTGCTGTTTATCATTTTTCTTGTAAAACATTTTGGATCAAAATATTCACTGAAATATGAAAACAACACAGTTTAAACTCTTTCACGGATTCAGTATCATTACTTCATTCACTAACAATTGGAAGCTGGAAAACCCATTATTGATCAATATTCTTGTCAAACATAACTGTGTACCTCTCACAATATAGTATACTGTTGATTACCCAGCTATGTCAGTATTAAATGTAATGAAAGAGAACACTGCACTCCTCAAGTAGCATAGCTGCCCAGTGTCCCATTTTTCCCGTATTTTGGACCTGAATACAGGTGTACATTTTTCTTACTAAAAATACATTTTTTAATTTAAAAAAAAAATAATAAAAATTTCCTTGTAGTTTTCTGCACAAGCACTCGGTTCCATTCTGAAAGAAATATATCGCATGTATATAGCAGTAGAGTTCTAAAATATGATTGGTTCATTTGAAATCAAGGCCACCATGCCAGTCATCATCCACCATATTTGATTTTGCAGACAGTTGCTGCTATCACTGTATCTCATCTTTGTAATATTCAACTTCTAATCATGTTGAAAAGGAAAGCAGAATATTCAGAATTTTCTCCAGGAAAGACAAGAAAACAGAACTGGAAGAACAAATGTGCCGCCTTTGTTACATTTGTAAAACCATCTAGTAGAGGAGAAAACTTTACATTTAAAAATTATGTAATGTGATTTCACTGTTGGGCATGGAGGCACCCATGGCATAAAAGAGCATGAAGCTAATAAACATCAGCTTCATCATCAACAACTTGGCCTGAACTTACAAAATTCCCCAGAACTGTAACTCGGAATTTTAGGAGGCACAAAAGATTGGCAATTTCATATGGAATCCATATTCACTAGAATATTGTCACTTGATAAAGTATAAGGATTGGTTATTCATGAAAGTTTAATGTTGCTAACATGTTAGATTCACTATTTGTGAAAATTCTGATCATTATTAATCACACATTTGTTTATTGCAGGCTGCAAGACCTTTAATCAGCGTTTATACAGAGAAAGGGGAGCTCTCGGGAGCTAACATAACACTCCCTGCAGTGTTCCGGGCCCCTATTAGGCCAGACATTGTCTCCACTGTACACTTTGACATGCAGAAAAACAGCAGGCAGCCATATGCAGTATCGGTTGATGCTGGTAAGCAAGGAAAAAAAAAAACTCTTCCCACATGTGGACCAGAAATTCATTGAAGAGTTTTGTAACTGAAATGTACATTCATACATGCATACATAGCAGTGCTCAAAGAAAATTTTTTTTAGACACAGGCCCAGGACTGGAGATGAGAATAAACTCACAAGCCCTGACTGAATTTCCACATGCTCAAAATTTCCCCTATTTTAATATGGTCACACGACATTACAATAGCTACGATTCAGATATAAATTTGATAGGGTTTAAAGGGGTTTGAAGGTAATGCTAGTGTTATTAGTGTTCATCGCTACACTCACTAGGGACTGGATGGTCCTGGTGTTCAGACTTCTGCTGGAGTGAATCCTGGTCGGAACCATGCTGATGTATGTTGTATTTGCAGTATATGTATATTAATAACAACAACAACCAACCAACCAGGGCTGGTGTGCTTCACAAAGTAAAACTCTGTCAACCAAGAGTTCTGAAATTTATTTTTTTTGGTCATTGCTGATAGATAATTGCTTTCTAAATCAGCTTAAAACATGAATTACACTTGAACAATATTATGACAACTGAAATGATTATGCTTTGAACTCTTATATGCAGTAAAATCTGACTTCAGAGTAACACCATTGATGTTCACTATCTTGTCAAAAATATAATACATTTGGGTTAAACATTTTCATTCAAGGCAGTGATGTGTAGTAACTTTTGTTCTTGTACATGCATCTAGCATCTCTTTAATTTATCTATCATGGGTTGTTCCACTTCCTGATCCAACCTGTGTAAATTAGCACACTGCATTACCCACTGCAACCTTCAAACACATCTTGCTAGCTATCGTGAGCCAGTTAAGTAATACATGAAATGTTGGTTTATACCTGGTCTCTTTGTCTTTAATTGCCGCTATTTTAACTGCCCAAGGGAGTTTTTCATCAGCTCCAATCATGACCGTTTACCGTTCATACATGCTACATGTCATGGGCATATACTGAAAGTGGTGGTGGGGTATTTTGTTTGTTTGGGTTCTTTTCTTTCTATTTCTGAAGATTACTGAAAGTTGTTTTCCTCAAACAAGACCATGTTGGAGGGCTCGGGAGCACAAAGTCATTTTTAGCATGACGCACCATGCTTCAATTTGATTAAAATCAAATCTCAATTTCACGTAGGACAGTGGTAATCTGATTTAGATTGCTCTTTGTTATGGCAGGTATGTCAGCATATGGAAAATACATTTACTCATTTCATCAGCGCAATCAGAGTTTCTTCAGGCAAATTAGAATTTTGTTCGACAAGCCCAACAGGCACCTCATTTAGAATACAGGATGGACCCAATCTAAAATTAGAGGGGCTTGGGTGGCAGGCTATCAAATTTTTTTTAGCACTGCATACATACGCAACCTGCATGATAATTAGGGTTGAAAAATGCTGAAAATGTCTGTCACTGGGCAAATACTTATGAAAATCTGGTTGTCAAGGTTATCGGGGGGGCGGGGGAGGAGTCTGCTGCAATTGCCTCCATGTTTTGTTGCCCTATATTTATATAGATATTGATATATTGTAAATCTTGTAATTAAATTGCTTGTGTGTTAGTTTTAAAATTCTTTTTTATTTTAATTTTTGTTTCATTACATTTTATTGTAATGATTATTTTCACGGGATTCTATATTTTTTCCAGTAAATTCAGTTTTTTTAGAACTTAAAAGCTATTATATTAGCACTATTTTTAGCTCACTCTGGTACATAGTTTGTAAACACTACGCCAAAACGATTAGCTATTGCCAAGATCATTTCGGCCTACGTGTTAGTTTGAATCACCAGTGTTTTATTTTTATATATTTTCAGTGAGAGAATTCAGTTCTTAGATAGGGCTATTCTTGCCTACGTGCTAATTTTCATTCTTTTTATTGCAATGTTCAAATTAGTAAATCACGTAGACTATCGCGTGAAGTACCATGTGATCTAAAATCGCGGTTTTAAACAGGCGCTCTCTAGTAGATTGGGTCAGTCATTCTTAACACCTTGAGGGAAGAAGGTGTTTCTAATTGTTGTTGCCATTTTGTTTTTCATCTGTTTTTTGGATTTAATAATTTATTCTCTAGAAGAATAAACAAGTGTACTTTTTTAAAAAAAGTTCTGGGACAAAGAAATTCAGTGGAAACTTATTCTGGAATTCTATATGGAAACATAAACTGATTTAATTGAGGATCTATTGCCACCAGTATGACTACTTCATCTAACGTCATCTCCATATTGGAATTTCATTGAGATTCGAACCCGGATACAATTAGAACTGTTTAGTGATAGGACATGTATTTTTCAATCTTAGGATTAAATTTTGGATTTTATTCACAAACTGTAAGTCCTATTTCCAATTTTTACATCATTTTCTAGGGAAATAAATTATTTTGTTAAAATATACAAAGCTTGTTGGCTTCTTTCTTTTCTCTTGTTATTTTTGTACGAGCCTACATGTAACAGTATCACATATTGTAGCATGGTTAAATAATACAGGTCATTACTCTTTCTTGTGGATTTTAAAAAGGATATTGTTATGTATTGCCAATTCTTAACATAGTCTGAAGCAAAGAGGACACTCACATTTCCTTACGCATCTGTAGGAGCAAACGAGCTGTAATTAATATTACAGTTCACATTTTCAGTGTTGAAAATTGTATTCAGAACGATGGCTCTCAACTGTTGGGAATTGGTTGCCAGAATAAAGTCAGCAACAGCAAACTGACTTTTTTAGAAACAAAATCTCAATTTTCCTAGTATTCTCCTACCCATTGCCCCCCCCCCCACCTTTGTATCCCCTACTGATTTTAAAAAACAAAGAGTATCAAGTTAATAAAAAAAAATGCACAAAACTTTACCCTTTAATTGAGTAATTTATTTTTCCAACAAGATTGTCACCAATGAATATCTAACACAGTCATCTTGTTCATGTTTCAAACCAAATGGAAGTTTCTTCACCAACACAGTAACCATATTTGTGGGGGCTAGTCCAGACAATCAGAGTTAAATAGTTCTTTATTTTCTATAAGGTCCAAATAATTATGTAAATTTCTGTAACTCGGGGAGTTGCACCACTTTGAACCTATCTACGCACAAATTTTTGCCCTTTTGTATTGTTCCAGTTGTTTTTAGAAATATTAAAACGAGAAATTGTAAATATTAGATGCAGATGATGCAGTTTTTGCCATCTTGGTATAGGTTGTATTACAAATACAATGTTAAACTAAGTAAATAAGTAAACAGAAGGAAGCCAAAAAATTATGTTTTGTAAGACTTGACAAATAATTTAGCTCTCAGAGTTAAAGAACAAAAATTTCAGAGGATCTTTCAGTATTATCAATTAGGTGAAAAGTAATTCTTAAATGTTCTATACAAGTACTAAAGAATTCATTGTTCAAATGAATTCAGGTCCTGAATGTGCTGACATACCATTAGCCTTGAATGTGCTAAAGTGCCAACAGCGATGTATCAAGGTGGCATTGTCCAGAACTCCCAGAATAGTATTTTAGTCCAATGAATGTGCACTTTGTAATTCCAGTGAATAGTCCAAACAAGTGGTTCCTCTCAAATTATGTGTGTGTGTGATTTGGAGTTTTAATGTGCCTTTAACAATTTTTCTGCCATATCACTATGATGTTTGCAGTGTGGCAGTTTAAAGTGATGTCTAGCACTGGGGGCATCATGCCACAGATTTGTAGCATCATGTCCCACCCAGCCACATTATCCTGACACCAGGATGATCAGTCCTTACACGAACCCGTTAATGTCGAGCGCCAAGCGAGGCAGCTGCTGGTACCATTGTTACAAGTCTTTGGTATGACTCGACCGGAGTTCGAACTCATGACCTCCCACATCTGAGGCCTACGCTGTAACTAGTTAGGCCATTGGAATGGTTAAATTATATCTAAACACAACATTAAAAACATCTGCAGACTGATATTAAAACAAGAACATAGGAAAATATGAATTAATTGTCCACTTCATTGCCTTATTTATACCATGCGACTCGACATCACAGTATCTCCATACTTGATCTTCACAATACCTCCCTCATGACATTACCCCAAACTTGTCAACAGCTTTATTATTAAAATTGATCGTAAGACTTGTAAACACCTATTCGTAGCTCATACACAGTCTAGTCATGTAGTAAAAGTACGATCCCAACTGTTATATTAATAATATTGGAATTAATATAGAATAAGCAATAAAGCTAAGTTTTAGATAAGAAACTGTATAAATGGATTCATCTACTGTAATTGTAATAGAACATCGCCAGTATTGTGTAATTGTAATTGAACAGTCATAACATTAAGTAATTGAAATTGTAATTGACATTTGCATGCACATGGTAATTGTAATTGACAAAAGCAATTGAACCCAAGTCGGTTACAAACACATTTAAAATCTCCAGGGGTCGGGGGTACAAAATGGCCGTTTGTGTATGCAAATACTATGGTTCTACTGATGACAGAATGGAAGAGTTTTTGGGATGGCCTATTCTCCATTGCCTGTATGGTCCTTAGCACAAATTTGTTAATGCTGTCATTAAACAACTTTAAAGATTGCCATGAAACTGGACATGCAGATTCATTCCAATGTCTAGTTGGTCCAAATGACAATGGTGCTTCTCTGACATAAACAGCTAATGCCACAGTAGTCGGTTGGAAAATTGTGTCATCATTACTTCTTTTGAAAGGATGGTTATATCAGCATGGAGTTTTCAGAAAAAAGATGTTTATATAATGAGCCATATAGTATATATTTTCATGACCCATTTGTATCGGGTACCTGTGGTTCTTTACCAGAAGCATTGTAGTGTAGAAGTGTACTATGTCAAGTATAAGTAGGTCAGGGACAAATAACCCTTGCAACTCACTGGAAGAGTGCTTGGGAAAAAAAAATGTATTGAGCCCTGCACCACATCAGATGAAGTGCCTTCACTATCAAGAGAGTTTATCAATCCGTCACTGACAGGGACACTTTTTTTTACAAGGATTGAAGCCCATGAAACCTTGGTTATTGCTACATGCAGTTGTCTATTTGAATCCATCTTCTTTTGATGAAATGTTTTTTACAATTTGTAGAGTCTCTTAGTTTCATGAATTCATTAAGTCTTGATTAAGTTCCTGGAACTAATCCCTTGTTCACATATATCAGTGGACAGGCTTATAACAAACACGATTTGCGTTGGTTTGCGATTCAGACTAAGAATAGTGTTGTCTGGCGTACGGACAAATGTGTTGCAGATTACTGCTACTATTAAAAAATAATGTTCCAAGAATTTCAGTAGGTGGGTCCTTTGACTGTATGCCCTCATCTTCACTTTGAACTCTAAATACCGCTTTTTGAAAATAACTTCAAGATGATTGAGATATACCTGCAAGTCTTCAGTCCCATTTTTCACCGGGGCTGTCCTCTGATGAGGAAAGTGCATGTAGTCACTGGCAAATACACTGGTTGAATTTCCAACTGTGCCAGTTTGGGACATTGTTTACAATAACTGAAATCTTTTCTTTTTAAGTCACTAATTTCAAGCCAGGGATAACAATCAACCCAACGAAAATGAAAATTTATCTGTCTTCTAGCTATGTCATTTTTGACATTTTTTTGATGGCACATAATCAGGCTTATGTCTCTGTGGTGAAATAGTTACCTCGCACTCAGTAGCAGTATAAGTTTTATCCCTTCATTTTGACATGAATTTTCCTTTTTCAGATCATCTTATTACCATCCTTGCAAAAATAATTTAGCAAACTTGTTTTACCCTGAGAATAAATATCAGTTCACTTGACAACTACTTCTAAAGTGATCGTAACATTTTGTCATTAAACAGTACGCTAAGATCATTAATTAGCGTATTTGTTTCGCTTTCACTGCCATATTGCATGTGGAAGTTAATTCTCTGTATAATGAATTAGAACTTTGAATTATTACTGTAATTTAATAGATTCATTAAGGAAACCAACACTGAAGTTGGTTAAGTTCCTTCCTTTAATTTAATTACACTTACTCATTGGATTGAAATCAGTTAGTGCCATCCATGAGGATCTGTTTTGATCAGACTGGCTTTGTTTTGTTTGCATGTTTTGATTTGGTCCTGTGGCCCAAATCACAGTCAAGTGGTAATAGAATGTGCATACTTGAACCATTTATACGAACCAGTTATTCAGTGGCCACTGTTGGGTGTAATACAGCAAGTAAATGTATACATGGAAGGGGTGAAATCAAGTGTTCTATGCTCTGAGGGAATGAATGCCAGATAGAGGTAAAGTGACTAAAGCATAAAAATATGAACATTCCCGACTTTTTAAAATAGGAAAAAAGCAATTGTCCCAGACTAGCAACTTGGAAAAATCTACTTGTCTGACTTCGAAAATTAGTGGTCCGGAATATCTGGCTGTGGGATTTGGTCAGACGTGATATTGATACTGGTATCAATACCAGAGGTAAAGAATCAATACAAAACAATACTTAACACGTAACACATACAAGTTATTTTATTCTTTAGCATTTGTGAATAATTATTACTCTTTTATTCTTAAATTGGGAATTCATCTGAGACATCAGTTGCAGGCACATGCATTTATTTATGCCAGTTACAAAGAAAACTTGAGAAGACCCACTCGCCTTCTACAAATCAGCACAATCTGTGACTAATTTAAATAGCTTGAAATCTTCCCTCCTTTGCCAATTCCATGCTAATTGTTTTTATCCAGTAAGTGTACTCAGCCATTGGCAACATGTATCTACATAAAGATGTTCCAGGTTTGTTAACATTTATGATTTAAGTTTTGGTCTGGTATTTTACAGCACAGCAACACAACTAGGTTATCTAGTGCTAAGGCAAATGGAATAAAGTACCTTGCCCAAGGACATACCATGGTATCTGACTCTAGCTGGTCCGATGGTGAAGTATTTAATAACCACTTTTATGTAAAGTTTCCCTGTTGCTTCACACCTTGCCTACATGTATTGAATATGACGGCTATATTTCTTAAGTGCCATGATGTGATATGTGTTACATTCAGTAGTCACTGCTTGACACCACAAGTGTTGGCATCCAAATTCAATAGAAATAGATTCAAGGCAGTAGAGAAACTTCAAACAAAAGTGGCTGTTAAATGATTTGTACAGTACTTAAATTGTACCAGGGAACAAGTTTGCAGTGCCTCTTTTTACACTGATAGAGGTAATCAGTGACTGAATGTGCCATTTGGATAATAAATAGATGGCACAAAAATGTTAACAAATTTACTCTAGAAAGAATTTTTAAAACTGTCATTTTTAAAGAAAAGTGACATTGATCCATTTAATTATGTTGTTGATATAAATTTACAAGTATTTTATTACAGAGGTCTCACTAGGATTTAAAGCTAGGAGTCCAGGACTCCCTTTTTGGTAAAAATCAAGAGTCCCACCAGCAAAAGTTGCAGTCCCCTCCCAGATGTGAATTTGGCAGATTAGAAGAACTAACAGTTGCTACTGAGTTTAATTTCCATATTCTTACAACATTGACATATAGCTCTCGTTTGTCCATCAGTGTCACTGAATTTTGTCAGTTTTGTCAATCCAAGTTAAGGTCTTATTTCAAAAAACTAAGCAAGGCATCACACACATCTTACACTTGGCTACTGTCCCATCCGAATTCTCAGTTCTAGCAGCTTAAGCACTCTTCTGAATCTCATTAAATCTTCGTCAGGTTGCAGTATAACCCCAAAATACTTATCCAGATTTGCAAATGGCATTTTGTTTAAGTCTCAGTATGTCATGATTTCGAGGTCGCATGCACTACTTGTTAAGCTACACTCGGAAATGAACACAATAATGAAAGCCAAAGTTGTTTATATGATGTATTGTTATAAATAACCACCTGTAGATCTCTGGGTCTTTCTGCTTCTAAATTCAATCACTGTAAATAGCAGCACATTTTCCCACCCAGCAGCCAGTGAGTCTTTGAACTTGCCACTCAGCTATTGCATCATGTTCTTTTGTTGTACTCTTATAAATGACCACATGTATATCTGGGGGTCTTTCGGCCTCTGAATTAAATCATTGTAAATGTCAGAACATTTTTCCAGCCAGCACTAGGCAGTCTTTGAACTTGCCACCTAGTTATTGCATCATGTTCTTTTGATGTGCTTTATAATGGCAACATGCTAATCAGGGGGTCTTTCAGCCACAGAATTCTGTCATGGTAAATATCAGCACACCTGTTACGTGCATAGAGAGGACTCCTGCCTAAGTGATATTCTGTGTCCCATATTTTAAAAAATTGCGTCCAAATATGCATGATTAAGCATTTCAGAGACCTCTGTTATTATGTGTTTTCAAATAAGGGCTGTTCCATTAAAACATACATGGTACCCAGGGAAGGCAGTTTTAAAAAAATATATGCCAGGGTACTTTGATTTCACCAAGTTCATATTAAAATGATAAGAAGATTGTAAATTGCATCTATGGGCGAGTACCCAACTTTAAAAGAGCCTCACCTGGGTCCCATGTATGTTTTAATGGAACAGCCCTAAAGAAATTTCATATTCATAGCTTTCAAAAAGAGTAGTATTCTGTCCATAAATGGCTGACTGGGTAATTGTTCCCCTGACATGTCTCTTTCATGAAACTTATGAAATAGTTGTGTCCCTGTTTTTACCAGAAAATTGTGGAGATTTATTTCATTGTAGGACACCAGACCTCTGCTGAATCCTGGGGTACAGGTCGTGCTGTGGCTCGTATTCCTCGTGTTCGTGGTGGAGGTACCCACAGATCTGGTCAGGGAGCCTTTGGCAACATGTGCAGAGGTGGAAGGATGTTTGCCCCGACCAAGACCTGGCGTCGATGGTTCCGGAAGATAAATATCAACCAACGTCGCTATGCACTTTGCTCAGCTATAGCTGCCTCTGGCATTCCAGCTCTTGTCATGTCCAAAGGTAGTGATTTAATGTGTAGATCATGGATTTGTCATGAACTAAAGCTGTTGTTTTGCTTTTTTTCATGGTATTCAGAAGTACCCTTTGTCATATGGTCTCAAACCTTGCATTGTAGGACATTGCATTGTATTTAAATTACCCATGACTGTTCAATCTTTACATTGGCATACCATGTCAATAAACTTTGCCAACTGGCTGATGCCACAGTACTTTCAAATTTAGTTGGTGGATTAGGTTATTGTTAGCAAATGTTTGCAAGTCATATATTCATAGCTGCCAACCCTCATGATTTTGGTGTGAATTTCATGACTTTTTCAGCAATTCATGGATTCACTCTGCATGCAAAAAATCACGCATTCCCCAATTCTCAATCATTTTAAATCTTTAATAAAATAACCAATTTCCCGTTAAGTGCTAGTCATGATATCGGCAGTTGCTGAAACGTCCGGAATTGCTGGTCGCGATATTAGTAGAACTATAGCCGAGTGATACATTTGGCCAGGTAGCAAGCATTTTAGCGTATTTTAATCTATATGTATTAGAGTAGTTTTACAAATGCTTTTGAGAGAAACTGGGGCCTAACTGGAATTTTGCTCCGCACATGCGCCGCCAACACGGATTTGAATTACTGTTCGGTATCGATGTTGAAAATGTCTTCGCCACCAAGGAAAAAGAAATGTATTGCACAAGAAGTGAAGTTTAGTTTCAAATGTACCAAAAATTGGCCGTGCATTCAGCCATCAAACACCTATATACATCATGTTTTTTGCACACAATGTGCTACAAATTTTAGCATTGGGCATGGTGGCAGAGATGATGTGAGGAAGCACATTGGTAGCAAAAAGCACATAGAGGTTGGGAAAATTTAGAACTCCAGCAGATTTTAGCTCTGGAATATTTTAAGCCATCGACGGAAGACCTGCAAGCTACCAACGCTGAAACATTGTAAGTTTTCTTGTTGAACACAGTCTACGTTTATCAGCTGGATCCCATCCTAAACATTTGTTCTGACAAATATTCCTGGTCTCGAAGGTCGCTTCATGAATTCATGTCAAAATTCACGAATTTTTATCCCTATTTTCACTAATTGGGAGCCTGAAGGGTTGGCAGCAATGTATATTAGACCTTGCTCAACTTGCTGATATTTGTAATATTCTATACCACTCTATCACATATTTTTCAGTATTGATAAAATGTAAAGTTAGATTTACCACTAATATCTATATAAATTTAAAAATTGAGAGAAAGAGGTCAGGGGCCATTAACTTTGAATATTTTGAGCCCACATTCAATTGTAACATTCACACAGGGCCCCAGGTGGCCTGGGTGGTCTAAAGTGTTTGCTTTTACAGATCACCAACATTTCACCTATCTGCGTGGGTTTGAGTCTTGACTCAGCCAACATCGGTATATGAAAAGTTTACCATTAGCAAACCCTGGGTTGTTGGTTGTTTCTAGGCTTTTCCTTCGCCAAATATATGGTATAGCCTGTCATGCTGAAAATGGCTTTTAAACCCACAAAAGCAACTAAACTATATGTAATACTCTTCAAAAGCATATTTTCAGATATTTTTAACACAGGTGTGTGCCACTGTTGATTCAGGTTTATGCCAATGTAACTTTCCCATTCTCTGAGCAGAGAAAGATGTATAATTAATAATATGCTGTAGTTAAATTCGTCATTGCTGCCAAAATATTTTTTGTACAGCCATTCTCAAGCTACAGTGGTAGGTGCATGAAAATGTTGTTCAGGAGGTTGCCATCAAAGAAGTAATTGTTTTTGACCTCCAGGCACAAAGTGCCCTGGATAATACATTTATGCTATTAAAAAAAAGCAAAACAATTGGTATACTTGTGCCCATATTCCAATCGTAAATGCCTTCACATTATTTCTGTCATCCCATGATAAAGCATAATCAGTAGATAAAATTAAGATGTTATTTGTGTATTGTCAAAGATAATTAATGGAAAGTTGGACATCGCTCTCTTTTTCTGCTGCAAGTTGTTTTAATCTGAATATGTCCTAAATGATAGGATATCGTCATAGTTGGCCTGAATCATTTTAATGAAAATTCACTTTACACCCTCACAAGAACTTGGACTTGAAGTCACATTCATTTATTTATTTTTTTCTTTATGTCTGTATTAACTAAACCCATGATGGATTCATTGTAAAGATCATGATTCCAAAGCCAAGAAAGTTCTTTCTCAACACATGATGTGGCCCATTTATTTTCAGACTTTGTGGATGGTTTGCAGTGGGTTGATGTTGAACCCTATTGATTTCAGGGTCAAAGGTCACTGTGGCTAGAAGAATAAAAATTGGTTTTTGCACAACAGCATTAGTTCCACATCACAAACCCTCTCTGTACTTGGAATATGGTATGCACTCGGGATGTAAAGGATGTATTGTAAACAAAATCTATTCTAATTTGAACTCTACAACAAGATCCATGTTACTACCTGAATTGTATATCTGGTCATGCACTTAAAACATGATGGGCATGTTTCACCCGAAATTAGTTTATCTGTTCTGGAATTCATGCACAGCTAAATGAAATCCTATACAAATATAAATGAAATTCTAATGATTTTGATTGAAAAAAGTGTCTGCTGTCAGTGTCTGGTGTCTTAATTTTGATCCATTATGGACATTGGTGATCATTGAAAAAAGTAATTTGAAAACTGAACATACAGGCTTTATAACCTTTTAACTATCATTGGAGAGTGGCATTCCTTGAATCGCAGGGAGGTGGTGGTGTGCCATTCATGTATATGAAGGATGAACGTGAACCAGAGTGCATACCCTGCACTTGTCCTCTGACAGTGGAACACTTTCTTGTCGAGTTTACTGACTTGCACCATTTCACCAAATGAGAAAGAGATGTTAAATGTGAAACCAGTTAAGAAACTTTATTATGGTACCCCATCAGAGAAAATCCCTTTTTAGTGACTGGTTTTGACTACATAAGATTTTTTTTTTTTTTAAATCTTTATATTTTAATGTATTACATTTTGCAGAATTTTAAGATTTTCACCTTTTATCTTTTATATTGATGTCTACATTGATTTGGGAGATTTAATTTTATAAGTCTTTGTGTGATTGTTTGATTTTGCTATCTTTGTGTATTTTAATTGGCACCATATGCCCATGATTTTGCTATCTTTGTGTATTTTAATTGGCACCATATACCCATGATTTTGCAGAGGTGCCATATACATACTACTACATAGTAACCACACAAAAATGGAAATGACCTGAAATTTTCTTTTCTCCATTGAAGTGGAAACCATGGTAATTAGGGCCCCACATCAAAATGCAGGGGCCTATTGTAGTCACCTTTTCTGTATTCATCTGTTCACACTTTTGTAAACACAAAAGCTCTGCAACTTATTTACATAATTGGGTGCCAGTTGGTAGGTGAATTGACTTACATATAGATGTACCATTGAATGGTTTCATCTTTTCATCTCAAATATTGATTGAGTTGTTGCCCTTTATCTATCAATTTTAGATTTCTGATAAAACACCTATTTATAGCCAGCATAGTACCGGAACCATTAATACTTTGATACAGTTTGATGTGTAGTGTTTTACAAACCTGTATGTTCCTTTGATAAAGTCATGGCCAATGACTATTGATTTCACCTCTTAAGCATGTCACTGTGACCTGCATTCCACATTTCACTGGTTTAGATAACATTTTGGGATTTAGCTCAGGACCAAATGGGTTTTATTTAGCACCATATACATGTTCTGTTAGGCCTACAATTAATAAAGTTTGTGTGTATATTGAGGATTAGTATCCCCTCATCACAAATGTGGTTCTGTGTGACCCATATTTCATGCTTTACTGCTTTTGTTTCGGTATCCAATACTATTTATGCCTCCATCCCAGTTAGTACCATCCTGTCCAATTAAAATTGTGTTTCAACTACTGTATGTGGATATCTGATGTGCTTGATGAAGGGTCATGTTCTGTTGACCTTGTTCGCCAAATCAATACGAGCATTTACATTTATGAAGTGGCATGCATATTGACAACATATGGTCACTAATGAAAACTCTAACACAAAAGGCAATGATGAGTAGTTGGCCAGGATCGACCATATTTTATGCTTCTTTCACTTCGGTTAAATTTTTTGTTTGATATTGATTTCTCAGATTCACTGTTCATGAATGAATCATAAAATTGATGATGGTATGCATCTCTCTTACACTTATACCATACTGATACAAAAGAGGCTTATTGCAACCAATATTTAGTCTTTTACCAAGAATTATGAAACTTTGTCCTTGCCAAAAGAAGTCTTGGTGACTTGTCAGTGACTTTCTTCACATTTTGTGTTATTAGTACTGTTTATGTTCCAATTGTGATCCTTGGACACTTCTCATATTCCTGTCTTTAAAACTAAAGGTCATTGTGATTACATTTCGGCATAACTAACTTTTAGTTGAGTATGCTTTTTATTATCACATTGGTTCAAGCACAGTTCATGAATGCTAGATGTTTACATTCTACCCTATTCAGAAGGACCTTTGTGATTTGGATTTAGGAGTGAATATATTTCTTTGATGGTAATCATTCCATGTTAATTACTGTACATCATATATTGTGACATTACCCCCAACAGGCTTACTGTAACATTACCCCCAACCGGTGTACTGTGACATTACCCCCAACAGGTGTACTGTGCATCACATATTGTGACATTACCCCCAACAGGTTTATTGTGCATTGTATATGTGAACAAATGTAGGAATTATGCGAGTGGACAGTATGCTGCATGCTTTCCATATGCTGCATGCTTTCCATATGAAAACTCGTCTCTATTAGTTGATAAGATAATTATTGATTTACGATTGGTTTTGGTGACATTTTTCAGCATTTGATAGGCTATACATGGTGGCAAATATATTTGGTGCAGGAAGAACCTCCAACCCACTGGAAGTTATTGGCAAGCTTTCTCACATACCTACATTGGTTGACCTTTGACTTGAACTCACGTAGACATGGATAAGATGCATAAGCTGTAAAGCAAGCGCTTTAGGCCCTGAAGCTTGGACCATGTACTATTGGTGGTAACTCCACGGTTGCTTGAAAATCTTACTGTTAGGGGTGAACAATAACAATAGCATTTTGGCAGTTTTAAAGAATATTGATTTTAAAACATTACAAAACTGTGTCAATCTGCTTTTTGTCAACTATGATATCCGAGATTTCACTATGGCTGCACAAATACCAGTATCTTGTACTGGTAACAAGCAGAAAAGGTCTGTACAAGGCCATATTTTACTGGTACAGATGCTAATCAACCATACTTCTCAATGCATGATTTATCATTTGCATCAGGTAGGGAAAATTTATGTTGCAAACAATACTTTACAGAAAGGAAAGGATATAAGTTTATGACTTGTTCAACATATTACAGGACCTTCGTTAATATTGAACATCACAAGACGACACCATGCATTTGTTTAGGGCTGTTTCATTAAAATATACATGGGACCCAGTGAAGGCACTTTTGAATGGGGGTACTCGCCCATAGATGCAATTTATAATTGTCTTGTCATCTTAATATGAACTCTGTGGAATCAAAGTACCCTGGCGTATCTTTTTAAGAAAAGTGCCTTCCCTGGGTACCATGTATGTTTAAATGGAACAGCCCTTACATGCACTGCAAGTGAAAGATGTCAACTTAGCATTGTTTGTAGATAACACGATAATTAGAAAGCAGCAGAAATCAAACCAAGCTGGTCCTTCGGCAAACAAACATGGATATTAATAATTTTTTTAAAGAAGAAATAAACCTTAATGTCTTTGAAGAAGGGAGTGGATTGCTTTACGTTTTTATTGTTTTTCACCATTAGTCGCACTACAGCACTGGAAGGACAGTTGCTCGTCTACTTGATGGCTTCAGGCTCTGTTTTGACAGCATCATCACGTGATGAAACTGGTCATGAAGCTCCCTCAATTGTTGAAATGCAGCAGCAGTCCAATGTTTTGTTTCAGTAACTTTGTAACCATGGGAACTCCATCCCTAACTGTTTCAATAATCAGCAGAGGCAAATACCTCATATGGCTTTGTAGGCAGTTGATATACATGTACCAGAGTTACACAGAGCAGTGCACTATAAATAGAACACCTGTTACCTTTTTGACCCCATACACATAGGCCTGCCTGTTAACTGTTAGGCAAAGTAGTATAGGATACGTTTAACATCAATTTTAACCATTTTTGATTTAAGAGTGTAAAATCCATCATTATAGCTATATAATTATTTTTCACGGAAGTATTATTTATGAACTTTAAAATCTTGAGACTAACATTAGCTTTATTTTTAGAGAAGTAATTCTTGTGCATCGGACACGAGCATCAAAAGGTGTTTATGTTTGCAGGTTGTGTGATGATAACTATGGTCCGTGTTACTGATATTTTGTGATCAGACACTTAACCAACCTGATGTCTGCAAACCTACAATACATTTGAAGCCTATTAAAAAGTTAAAGCAGATGATGACATGCAGCAGTTTTTGTTTCAGCATGTCTTAGACCATGAGAGCTTGTGTCCTGGCACATTGTATAGTACTTTCCATTTATCTCGACATCCTCGGAACTGGGGTAATACTGTCAACATGAGGAGTTGTCAAAATAAATGTTATAGTGGAAGGGAGTGAAAAAATATAAACTTAACATAGACATGTACGTGAAGTTAGTAAGGGGTAACTTTTTATCAGTGCGTAAGATCTATATTTTGTGAAAATAAACAATTGAAAATTTAATCAAATGAAGGCAACAGACAAAATCAGTTTGAAAAACTTGTATCTTGACAACTGATGTTTGTGTTACCTTATATACTGCACAATCAACTGTCGACCAAAATAGCTCGATTTTTAAGAGAGATAATGAAATCTTGACTATAATGATTTATTTACACTCATAACTGAAAGATATGTGAATGCCTATTTTATCCATTTACTTAACAATTCTCATCTAGTCACCTTGAAATTGGCGACATGCACCAAAATATTCAAGACCTTTGAGAATGACTTTTAAAGACTTATTTTTGTTTAATTCTTTGCTGAGCAGCAACTTATCACAAACTCTGCTGTAAGTGCTAAATGTTTATTATATGAATCACGCTTTGAGCAAAATCTTGTTGGTTGACCATTAGAGATGGGTACCTTTTATTTCCCAAAATGCATCAGAGAAATGTGACGAGTTGTTCACAGTTAACACCTACGCACCATCAGATTGCATCAGAACACTTTTTGAAAGGCTCATTGCTTAGAGTTGGCAATCTGACAAAGTGCCTGATGCTAACCTGGGACCTGAAAGTTTGGTGAATCACAGATACACAGAAATATTGTGATTAAAATGTAACTGACAAGTTAAAACATTTATTACTTGTTGGTCGTAACTTGCTTTAAACTGTAAATATTCACATTATTACATATGCGCAAGTAAGTTGACTTCAAGATGGTTATTACACATACAGTAGATGAAAGAAACTGGCCAGTTTTGTAGATGAAGACTGCAGTATACATAAAAACTAAATGTGCTGTTACATGTACTGTAGCAAGATGGCAAGGTATAGAGCTTGCAGAATACTAGATACTAAACATGACCCCTTTGTTGGTAAAATGGCTTGTGCAGAGATACTGTTTCATGTAATTTACCCAGAGCACAGACATTTAATGATATTTCATGTATCTTTTATCCCTCTCAGTTTGTTTGACTGGTCCATAGTCAAGTGCTTAGTGAACTTGATCTTGCCTGAACTGAATCTGAGCTTGTCCCAGAAGTTGAAGCAGATGGATTTGTAAATCCCTGATTGATGACCCCCTGAACATTGTTAGATTTAAGCATTCCACTTCATCATTTAGAGGAGCCCCAGGTGGTGGAGTGGTCTAAAGTGCTAGCCATTACTGCCATTTCAACTCTGTCCATGTGGGTTTGAGTCTCAGGCTCGACCATTGTGAGTATGTGAGAAAGCTTGCCAGTAGCTTACCATTGGTTGATAGTTCTTACTCTGATTTTCCAGGATTTCTTCATCCACCATTTATACTGGCTGCTATGTGTAACCTATCATGTGCTAAACAATGACCATAAAACCCAGCACAGTAATAACAATCATCTTTTAAAGGCGTTCTGTCTCACATTGCCCAATGTTTCTAATGGTGGTTTCCCAACACAAGTACCTTGGTTTAAGGTCCAAAGCACTCTGCTCCATAGCCGCTAAATGAGCTCTCGTATCTGGCGATTTACTATCCATTTGGCTAATAGCCATACGCCTACCAACTCCAAAGTCACATCTGTATGTTAAGAGCAACAAATTAGTTCCAAACGTGGGCCCCATGACTTGTTAATTTTCATTACTTACTGAAGTCAATCTAATATATCTCATGGAAGTTATTTAAAATTAAGCACAATTGTTTCAAAAAAGGTTTATGATATGTTTTTGCAAACATAAAATTGCTGATGCTTATTGTAACACTTGCATTGCCAAATCTTCATTTCGGAGGTGCATAGTTTTGCACTCTGTAATGCTCTTCAATTTCGGAAGTAATTTTAACTCTTGCTTGTAGTCCACAATCTCATAATGCTTAAATGGAAGTGATCGGTTTTGAAAAACACTGAACTTGTGACAGTTCTGTCCTAAACTGCAAATTGTAGTTGGTGGGAAAGTTTTTTTATTATTCATCAGTCACTAATATCTTTAATTTTACAAAAATAATTCTTGTGCATCAGATGTGCATCAAATGTTACTTAGGTTTGCAGATCATGTGATGATAACTATGGTCCGTGTTACTGATATTTTGTGATAGACACTTAACCAACCTGATGTCTGCAAACCTACAATACATTTGAAGCCTATTAAAAAGTTAAAGCAGATGATGACATGCAGCAGTTTTTGTTTCTGGATGTCGTAGCCATGAAACTTATGCACACATTCTTTCAGGGTCCAGTGGAAATGGGTCTCCCTGAATGTTCAATATGGTTGCCACTTGGACATCTTGGAAATTTTGCTGTCATTGTTTCTTCTAAATGGGTGGTCATTCTGGCATTGTTTTCACTGAAAGGCTTATGATATCTGGTACTCTTGGTTGAAAATGTGCACATCTAACATCCAACATAGTTGCTGTGACATAAAAATGTTGTTCTAGCTTGTGCTCTCTCTCAAATTTGTGTGTTAATGTGGGCTTTTCACTAAAAGACTTGTATATTGATACATAGTTTGTTAAATGAACATGGTTCTGGCCAGACCTCCAATTTGGCCGCCATGATGTCATCTTGAAAATAATATATAGAAATAAAAAACACTGAGGAACAAATAAAACCTGGATCAAGACGACAAAAATTAGTTACTACAAATATGCAATGGAAGAAAACCAGGCTAGTAATCAAAAATGGTATCTACTGCACATATACATTTATTTGAAAGGTTTATCTTCCTACAGTTTTTGTGTAATAACACTTCGTTAAAGTTGTAGAACTTTGCTTGGAATTTGGCACCATGTCGCCATTATTGTGCTATGGTGGTATTAGACACTTTAAGCCACCTTGTGCAAGTGGATTTGTAAATTCCCGATTGATGTCTAGTAATAACTTTGTATTTTAACATTCCACCTCATCATTTACAGGGGCCCTTTGTGGCCAAGTGGTCTAATGCACTGAACACTGCCATCTTGCCCCTGTCCTGGGTTTGAGTCTCTGGCTTTGCCAATGTGGATTTATAAGAAAGCTCGCCAGTTCATCACTAAGTAACTTTGGAGTTGTAAAGCAGAATGACTTGTGGACTTTGAAATAACATAACTTTGCCAATTTTAAAGATATCTGGCTGGATTAGGTGTCAAAATCAAGGTTAAAAATCAAATTTTATGACTAATTCGCTAAAATATGCATATCTATTACAGCTGTTAAAATACAGGTGCAAACAGGTAACACAACAGGTAAAATACAAGTAATTATCTATTTACCTCTTAGAAAACTTAGAAAGTTCCCAAAACTTGTTCAATTGACTCTAGATGTACTCGTGAATAATTCCATTAGCAACACAAGTCTTCTTTTCAGGTATTTGAAAGGTAGAAGCTTGTCAAATTCTCGTTGAGATCTGTCCACACACCTGTATCGCCTCTGGCATGTTGGATCATTGTATTCAAATTCGTTAGATGGACAATGTTTCCAAAAACTTCATCTGAATAGAATATTTGAATTGGTAAAATCCTCTGATAATTCAAAATCTGACACTTCATTCTCATCTGATCTTTCTTTGAACTCCACCATTTTGGACACAAATTTCACCATTTGGAAAACTTGTTAAAAGTGCCTACTTTGTTCCATATTTCTAGTTGTATACAAGCTAAACTCACGAGATAATCCAAATATAATATCTACATTACAAGAAGGAAGTTATTAGAGGTACCCCGAAATTTATATAGTCGGTACTATAACATTACAGAAGAACACTGCTCCAGACCAGTAAAGTGGTCCATAGTACTTACGGACTTACTTCCCCTGGACCAGAAAACCGATCCATAGTGATGAAAGGGTTAAATTCACCACAACAACAACAAGCATCATCTAAAGGGCTTGTATCCCCAGATTAGCCATTTTTCCTAGTGATGGTTTCCCAATGCAAGCACCTCAGTTTAATGTCTTGAGGAGCAAAATTTGTTGGTTGGGAATTTTTTTACTATTCATCAGTCACTAATAACTTGATTTTTACAAAAATAGTTCTTGTATATTAGGCATAAAAGTTTATTTTGGTTTGCAGATTATGTGATGATAACTATGGTCCGTGTTACTGATATTTTGTGATAGACACTTAACCGACCTGATGTCTGCAAACCTACAATTCAGTTGAAGCCTATTACAAAGTTCAATCACATAATGACGTGTAGCAGTTTTTGTTTCTGCTTGTAGCAGCATTAGTATGGCTGCTACTTGGACATTTTGTTATTACTACACCTTTATGGGTGGTCATTCTGGCATTGGGTTTTCACTGAATGGCTTGTGATATCTAGTACTCTTAGTTGAAAATGCGCAGAATACAAATGTTCTTGCTTCCTCCGCAAACAAAAAGTTGTCATGGGCTTTTCACTAAAAGACTTTTGATACGTTGACCTGTAGTTGCTGAAATGAATGTGGTTCTGGTCAGATATCCAATTTGGCCACCATGATCGCTGTCTTCACAGTAACATATAGAAATCATAAACACTGGAGGAACAAAGTAAAACATGGACTGAGAAGACAAAACGTAATTACTACAAATAAGCAATAAAAATGAACCAGACTAGCGATCAAAAATGGTAGTATCTACTGCATATTTACATTTATTGTAAAGGTTTATCTTCCTACAGTTTTTTTTGTACTAATACTTTTACATTTATTTTTGCTTTTGCTTGGCAACATGTCACCATTATTGTGCTGAGGTAGTGTTTGATGCAGGGATTTGCAAATTTTATTAAAGTTAGCTTGCCCAAGTGGATTTGAAAATCACTGAATGATGACTCATTAATAGTTGTGGATTTTACGCACTTCACCTTGTCATTTAGAGGGGCCCCAGGTGGCCAAGTGGTCTCTTGTACTCACCTTTACCAATCAGTGCCATTTCACTTTGGCCCGTGTGTGTTCAAATCTCTGGCTGGACCAGTGTATGTGAGAAAGCATGACAATAGCTTCCCATGGGTTGGTGGTGCTTTATAGATTTTTCTGGGTTCTTCCTCCACAATTTTTACTGGCCGCCATGTATAGCCTCTTAGATGCTTAAAAATGACATTTAACCCAACACAACAATCATCATCATTTAAAATAGTTATGTTCCCAGATTGCCCATTTTAACTAGTAATGGTGTCCCAATGCAAGTACCTCAGTTTAACATCTTAAGGATCAAATTGTAGTGGGTGGGAATTTTTTTTTACTACTCATCAGTTCCTAATAAGCCTTATTTTTACAAACGGTAATTTTTGTTAATTAGACACGTACATCAAATGTTACTTAGGTTTGCAGATCATGTGATGATAATTATGGTCCGTGTTACTGATATTTTGTGATCTGACACTTAACCAACCTGATGTCTGCAAACCTATAATACATTTGAACTCTGTTAAAAGTTGAAGTAGATAATGACATGAAACAGTTTTTGTTTCTACATGTCACAGACCATAAGAACCCATCTCTTGGCTCATTGTATGTTGTCCCTCCATTAGGAATTTGTTGCAGATTGCCACTTCTCCTAAACTGTTGGGGAAAATTGCCATGAAACTTTACACGCACATTCATCCGGGGTCCAGCTGGACCAAAGTGGAAATGGGTCTTCTTGAATGTTCAATATGGCTGCTGCTTGGAAATTTTGTTATCACTATTACTTCATAGGCGGTCATTCTCTCATTAGATTTTCACTGAAAGACTTGTGATATTTAGTACTCTTGGTTGAAAATGTGCAGATTACAAATATTGTTCTTGCTTCTGCTGCCAAACAAATGGGCGTGTTATCATGGGCTTTTCACTAAAAAACTTCTTATGTTCATATGTAGTTGGTTAAATGAATGTGGTTCTGGTCACACCTCCAATTTGGCCACCATGATGCCATCTTTTAAAGTAATATATGGAAATCAAAAGGAATGGAGGAACAGAGTAAACATTGGACTGAGAAGACAAAAAGTACTACAAATAAGCAATGGAAGAGAACAGGCTAGAGATCAGATATGGAAGTTTTTAAATAAGTTAAATGCTAAGAAAACAGCTCCACCATCTTTATTACAGGTCAAAGATACTTCTGCAAAATCGGTCAAAGAAATTGCAGATATTTTTAACAGATGGTGAATTTTCAGATAATGTTGGTGATCAAAAAAGTGATTTAATCCTGTAAATTTGAAGAAATTCTTATTGTTGAGATATCAGGCAAACCTCGTTTATCACTTTGGTCTGTATCAGAAACAGAAGTCTAGGAAATGTTAATTGGGTTTTTTGGCCTACTGGGAAAGCATTTTTTGGCCAAGATAGCATGGCTTACCAAAATTTAAGAAAAATCCCCATATTGATCTCCGAATCCTTTATTTTAATGCATATATTCAGCCACAAATGAATGGGATAATTTCTCCAGGCAAGACCTTAACAGAATTTTTAAAAAAACCCACAAAGAGCAGTTTGTGTGCTTGTAGATAAACCTCTTAAATTCAATTTGTCGAATTGTTTTAAAAATATTAGATGGATGGAAGTTGACAACAAAACTAGATACAGTAAACGGTAAAACAATTTTAATACACAATGCTTCAAAATACACCATGTCCAGCTCCACATGTCAACATGATTTCAGTTACATTCAGTTAGTATTTGTTTTCAGAAATTCTGTGCAGGAATCAAACTGAGAAGACCTGGAATTTAAATTTTTATTCTTTTGCTTAAAGGAGATGAAACTTTATTAAGGGCCAACATTAAAGTGCAGGAGCCCTGTGTAGTATTGTTTATATTTCTGGCAGTTTGTACCCTTCTAGCATTTTTAAAAACGGAAACAAGGATATAAAAGTGTACAAAATTTGGCCATTTCATTCATCAATTTATAATTTCTGGCCTTATTGTCAACAGGGGGTCCCTAACATCAACTTTTAGAAACTTGTTCAAAGATAGAACTCTCCAAGTTTCAGAAATTTACATAATAGTTTGGAGCTTAATGAAGACGCAAGCTACATCACATCTGTTGTCAGAAAAATTTATTTGACCATGGCAGTTGTGTTAGTAAAGAAACTTCCATTTCGTTTGAAACGTGAAGACAACAGTATTAGAGACCCCTTGATGACAATTGGGTTAGAAATTATAGATTGATAAATGAAGTGACCAAGTTTTGTTCATTGTTTGACATCCTTAATGCCGTTAGTTTTTAAAATTGGTAGGTGGATACAGCTATTGGGGTGGGAGGTGAATACAATACAGTAGAACCTGTCTTGAAAGACCACCCTTCCAGAAAATTATGGTCTCTCAAGACAGGTGGTCTCTCATAACAGGTCACAGTGCTGTATAATCATTAAGTTAGTGCATTGAGAATATGGTCTCACATAGCAGTGGTCTTTCAAGACGGGTTTCACTGTAGTAACCTTTTTTAGTCAGTCCGCCATTCACACTTCTTATGACCAGCACAATTCAGTATCCCTTCCTTATAATTGGATGTCATTTGGTATGTGAATTGGCCTGTTACATGTAGATGTGCCTATCAAAGGTGTTGTCAATTTATCTTAAAATTTGGATTATTATTGGCCTTTTACTATCAGTTTGGATTTCCAGTATACCGTATTTACGGTATGTTTACGGACATGGTTTGTTTTCGAACACCTTTTTTTTTTTTGGCAAATATAATATTTAAATGCCTTGTAAGTTTCGGACGTTGCTCCTCTATAATTTTTTTCTACAATTTATGTTTTCGGACACAATCTAAGAAGATCTGCATCGTTTTAAAGTAAAATTCACAGCATGTTTGCCGTTAATTTAACTGATACAAAGTTTGCTTCATTTGGTCGCCAATTATGTAATGTGATCATGAACTAATATAATTTAAAATTCTACATTGTATGTATGTATGTAAGTATATATGTGTGGTTAACAAAAATACGATTGGTTGTCATTGTAGACATTGTTACACACGAAACCACTTCAAGCAGGTGTGACAGTTATGGCTTTGATTAGAAACCATGGCCCTGCTTTTATATCATTAAACAATACATCAGAGAGTCTGTATGGATTAGTAAATTCATTGGCATGGTGCAACAAAACAAACCCCTTATCCCTGAGGCATTATGTACCACGGTTTAAACGTAGTTATTGTTCTACAGGTAATAAACCTCTTTGTAGACGATAAATATTGATTGTGGGTGCTACATGTTCGGTACATCGTGTGCTCTTTTAATGAAATCCAGATGGCTGCCTTTTATTTCTGAACACACCTGTCAAAGAAATCCCACAAATTATATTATTAACAATTATCACCTAGACACCCTGAAATCTCCGACGTGCATCAAAACGTTTTTTGAGCAGTCGATTGTTTCAAGTTGGCAAGCTCTGCTCATTTTGAAGCTACCCTCGGCTAGGTGGGAAGAAAAGAGAGAGAACCACAACAAATAGATCACCTTTATTAAAAAAAAATACCAACATATTAATCACACCAACTTGTATGTTGCTTTTTATTTGTACCATTCCTAGGCGTGCGTCCAACACTCGCCCCATATGGAGCCTCTCACCCTTGGTGCTCTAAGATTAGCCATCATACATGTACCGGTATTTCTACCCATGATACTGAAATGTTTCTGTATATATATGTTCAGAATTATATTTCCAAAATCTTTTTATTTAGTTTGTATTAATATCCTAATTACACAGACATAAAGCTTGCATACGTTTGTAAGGTAGATCTTATCACTGATTAGTAGAGGGTTAAACTGTGGATTGCAAGATTACTAATATGGCGGTTCTTTTGGAAAATACGCACACAATCGTGGCTCTAATACATGTATGGTTGCGTTTTCTGATGGATGAACATGTATCAAATAGACAAAATAGGCAAGTAATGCCTGTTTTTCATTCATTATCCTTTCCGTGGTGTTGGACAAAATACTTGTTTTACTTCATGGCAGCATGTCATTGTGTGAGCTGATGGTAACATCGTTACGGACGTGGGGTGGAGGCAAAAATTTCTTCCCAATTTGTTTTAGGACACCTGATTAAAGAACTTAATATGTATTCGGACGACGACAAAAGTAATTATTTGTTGCCGTCCGAAAACATGCCGTAAATACAGTAGTACAACCCCAATTTGGATGGAGTTATGGCTTATGATCAACTTCATAATCTTCATATGGGGTGTTGCTTGTAACAGGGGTCACGCTACCAGGCGAAGTGGGCGACAAAGTCGCCTAAAATATGTAAACTTCGCCGCCTTCTGTTAGGAAAACGAAAACGATTTTGCCTTGTGATTTTTTTTCGAGATGCATTGACCGAAGATATCTTTTTGAGATGCCCCCTCTCCTTAGCCAGGTTAGTTCCAGTGTTGTGTTGTAGCGAAATGTATGCATCAAGCCATCAGTAGCTAGGCCTGGTTTTGTTGTCAATTACATTGACAAACAAACTCTTGCACATTCAAACGCATGTGTTTTGATAGCTGATTGACCATTAACCCATTCCGGAGTCGGTTTGCAACTATCACTGCCCGATTTCTGCATGTTATCCTTAATGATAAAAACATACAAACTTGTGTTTTGAAACTTTAACAGTAGTATGTAAATAACAATTTTGTGCTTTAAGAACAGAATTGGTGATCTGGATATTTTAACTGCCTCATGTAGACTATTTTGTAAAAAAATTAGTTTTAAACTGTAAGTGAACCAGTAATGGGGAAATGCATCGCTGTATGTGGAAGTACCCGTTTAAAGTTTATTCGATTATCTGTTTTCATAAATCATCGTGCAAATATATTCGGAAAAATATGATTCATGGAAAGCAAAGCCTAGTTATTATGTTATTTGAGATTTAACTTTAAAATTATGTAGGTCATGAAACGTATGGGACAATTCTATGTTGTGAAATTCACGAGAAGTGCCTTATGCTCAGAGTTGTTTTCTGACTTGACTCGTATTTGTGAATATACGGAAAAAAGAAGCGCAGCTTACTCTATCTAGCCAATGCCTAAAATTACTACAAGTATATAGACAAATAAAAAAAAAAAATTTGCAATCCTATCAATGGACTGTTGAAATGAAACTATATAAAGTGAGCAGTAACATTACGAAAATCGCTCCTTCCAAAAATAGATGCACTCACATGTCTGTGTTGATTCGGTTGGAAAGAAGGGTGTAGTTTATATACCGACTATAAAGGAGCAATGTCTGTAATTTTATTCATTTTAGTGTTATGTATGAATAGTTAAGGTAATGTTTTATTCGCAACAAAGAAATTAGGGCGAACAGTATGATCTGAACACACATGAGCATTTGCCCTCATGTACATGGTACAGGGGTTGTTTCAAATGATTTTAGAAATCTTTCAAAGTGCCATTATTGTAAACTTTATTAAAGTATTTTTTAAAAATTGATTAAGAGTAGTTGATTAAGCATTTTTACCAACTTGAATTTACAATAATGTAATCTGGTTACTCAGTTAAAATTTGTTACAGTGTTGTTTCTGTTATTCTCTTTTCAAGTCATATGGCCAAAATAACTCAGAAAATTTTCTACTTGAAAATAAAGTATTGCTTAAATCCAATGCTAAATGCAAATATGAATACTGGGAAGTAGAGGGAATAATTCAAATAAAAGAAAACACATAGATACATACATACATACATACATACATACATATATATATATATATATATATATATATTGTGTTTCTTGCTTCGCGTCCACTTCTCCCTGTTGAGCTCTCACTTATCCCTGTTCTGTCCAAAAGAAGAAGTCACTTCTCCCTAAAATTCAAGTCTAGCTTGATCCCTGTGTAACCATCATAGATACATTGAATATATTCTGATGTAAGTTGGTATGAACATTGCCTCGTAGACCTAGATGTGCCATTTATGGATTTTGTATTGTTTACTACATTTGGAATAAAGTTACAGCCCATGGCACTTCATATCTTTGTACAGGATGTTGCTTGTATCCAGCACGGCAAAAGAATCATTCAGCACATTATGATGAGCTTTGGTATCAACATTGTCTGAGACCTAGATCAGCCTTTTATGAGTTGTCTCCTCAATGCCTTTGTGGACAATGTTGTGGCCCTTGAAAATGAACCTATTTTTTTTTTTTATTTTAAATTACAGAACTTCAAAATCAGTCCTTGTTTTTTGATACAATATTTTATGGACATTATTTTGGAGACCTAGATGTGCCTTTTGTGGATTTTGTCTCTTCTTCACCATTATGGACAGAGTTATGGCCCTTGTCAAAATCAGTTTCATATATGCATGGGATTTGCATATGCTAATGCATTTTGATGTGAAGATTGTTTCAGTGACCTAGATGTGTCTATGGGTTTGTTTTGTCTTCATTTTGGACACATTTTTGGCTCATGTCAGTCAACTGACAATGGGATGTTGCTCCAATTAGTAATTTCTTGAAGGAGTTGGATTTCTAGAATTCCATGTCATTTAGTGAAGTCCTGGCTCCTGCATGCTGATTTTTTCCTAACTTTGGTTTCCCAACACAAATTATATGTCCAAAAGCCCTAAGGTGTATATTCGAATGAGTGGGGCCCATTGTGATGCACAGATCCATAACGGCTCTAATTTTACCAATATCATTATTGTACATCTGACAACAATTATTTAGGTTTGCAGATGATGTGATGATAACAATGGTCCGTGTTACTGACAATTTGTGATCAGACACTTAACCAACCTGATGTCTGCAAACCTACAGTAATTATAAGATTAATAAAGAACTAATTAATGACAATTAATGACAATCCAGCACTTTTAGTTCTACTGGTCAGAGACCAGAAGAGCTTGTGTGATGGCCTTTTGTGTGTCATCTGTCCATTGTCCATTAATACAAGGTCGTTGTCGAGTTGCCATTAGATTTGTAGATTGTGTTGGAATTTTCAATGTGCAGTGGTTGACCTAAGTTGTATCAGATGAAGTTGCAGATTTGACAGTTTGCAGTCAGGTAAGTGACAATAATTGTTTACAGTGTCGATTCCTTTTTTTGTACTTGTGTCTATAATTTCCCATAGACCTTTGACGTTGATATTTTCTCCTTCAGGCCACAGAATTGAGGAGATCCCAGAGGTCCCCCTTGTGGTTAGTGACAAAGTACAGGAATACAAAAAGACCAAGGAAGCAGTTTCTCTTCTGAAAAAACTGAAGGCCTGGCATGACATACAAAAAGTAAGTCGTATACTGCTTCATAACAGATGCATTTCAGAGTGTAACAGCATTCTGCAATATTGTTTGGGGGTTGGAGTTTAAAAACAATGATACATAATTTTAATTCTTATCAAGGATAAAGAAATGAAAAATTTTTAATTATTCAGGAAGAAGGCAAGAGGAAAGTTTTTTTTTAGATTTATATTTGATGGTTGGAGTAAAGCAGAGTGGCAGAGAGGATATTTTTCAGTACAGGGAGGGTTCTCTTTAGGTTGAGGGTTAGTATTTATATGTAGTGGTTATGAATAAACAGTTGCGGCCAGAATTTTGCTATCACTGTCATATTTTACCCATAGCTTGAAAAACCGAGTTGATTACTCACTGGAAGTGACAGTGGTTTCATCATTGAATTATAGTAATAAATATAGGCCACACTACTGAACATTAAAACTTCATTTATGCTGGAAGGAATTTCAAAAGGTACAGTTAAATTCAGAGTTCTGAGATCAAAACCAAAAGTATTTCAGTTGACTAAGTTAAAATTGTCTTCAAAATTGCCACTACAACCATCAAAAACTGACCATGTGTTCCTGACCCTTTAGGCGTACATATAGATGTTTTAATTGGCATTTCTTACATTTTAGTGGCTTAGTGGTCAACATGCGAAATTGTGCCAAAGTTTGTGGGTTTCAGATTCTAGCAACAGATCAGCTAAGGTCAACTAGAGGCGTTGTCCCTGGGCAGGGCACTTTGCTCCCATTGCCTTGGAACTAAATAACCTGTCCAATAATACCAAACCAAACAAATTGTAGCTTGGTAACATTAACATGGATAAACTGCTTCAACTACATGAAGGGGCCTCGGATGCCAGTGGTCTAAGGTGTTCGCCTTTACCAGTCGCTGCCATCTCACCTCTGACCACCTGGGTTTTGGTCTCGGACTCAACCAATGTGGGCATATGAGAATGCTTGCCAGTAGCTTTCATAGCCTCCTATGGGTCAGTGGTTCATGTTGGGTTTTTCCAGGTGCATCCTCTACCATCAATTCTGGCCACCATATATGTGCTGAAAAATGGCATTAACCCCAATGAACTACATGAACCTATTTTGTAGAGTCACATTGCCCTGTAGAATGACTATAACTAATACTATATAAAATTGCTATCTTTGTAAACAGGATGAAACGGTTGAGTTTTGTTTTGGAAAATTCAGATTTGCTGATTATTAAAACAGTAATCTGGAGTTGATGTACAGCCACTGTTTAACTTAAGAATCCAATTTTTTGTTAAGTAACAAAATAAATTTAATTGGTCCCACTGTTCTAATATGTGTGTATGAAAGTTGAATTTTTTTTTGTGCTGCTATTATGATATACTAAAGATGCATGATAATGATTTAACACCGGGCAGTGTATAACAAGAAATGAAAAATTTGTTTCAGATATTTATAAAGATGCAGATTTTACACTAGCATGGTAGCTAATATTTTTTTTGTTGTAAGTTATTGTATATCAGATATTTTAACTTTCTCAGGTATACAATTCAAAAAGATTCCGTGCAGGAATTGGAAAAATGAGAAACAGAAGGCGCATGCAAAAGAGAGGCCCACTTATCATATACGGCCAAGACAACGGGATTTCCAAAGCTTTTAGAAACATACCAGGTAACAAACCCCTTAAATTTTGAAGACGTGAGCACATCATTTTATAATATTATATCTCCACCTTTCACTGCCAGATTAGTACCTTGAAACAAGACTGTTTTTGGAAAAATCATGTTGAGTACTTTCTGTGGCAGATCATGAAAACAAATTAAAACTATAGCTTTACTATATACATGTGCCATAGGTAATCTGTATGTTCACTTTTTTCCTCTCAAAGAAATATTAAAGAGATCAGCCTTTGACTTGTAAATTTTGTGTTTCTTGCATGCTGTGTCTATACTAGGACATTGTAAGTGGCCAATTCACACTAATTTGTCAAAACAGCACTGAAAAGTAAAATGCGTGCATTACACTTTTAAGTCCCTGTCATAATTTCTTCATTAAATCCCTCCAACACTTAGAAATTTTCCCCATCATTTTGAAATGGAATGACCACACACACATATTCAAAAAGAATTTTTTTTTTTAAACTGACACCAAGTGCGGCACCTCAAATCTTGCAACTTTCAGATGAAAATGAATTGCCATAATTCCATGACTTCTTTTTTTTGTTTTTTTTTTTTTCCCCTTTTTTTCCCCCCAGGGCTAAAATTTTCGACTAGAAATGAGGGTCAGAGCTCAAATTGAATGATGTGTATGCCACTTTAGCACTTAGCATGAGAATTCAGGTCCGTGTTTCTGAGTTAAATGATTTGACACTTATACCAACCTGACGGTCTGCTTGGCATGCCTTTACATTCAGAAACAGCCTCAATGCTTGTGAGGCTGTTTGCAGATCTCGCATCACCATTTATTGTTTGCAACTAATAAAACATTTTAATCAGTATATGTATGGAGGAGTTTATGGCACCTCAGCACAATAGTGGCTATATGGTAAAATTTGCAGAAAAACATGGGGATGTTTATTCATTGTTGAGCAACCAGACATTTCTTCCTTTTATATATTTTGGGCACGGTTTTCCTTTTTTGCTGTCATTATTGCTGTCACTGCCGTTATAATCACAATATTGATTGTAGACATTCTCATGACAGTTTGGTTACCATAAATTTCCATGTTCCGTTAAATTTATAAATATTTGGTCAGTTCAACTTAATCTTTCTCGTTCAGAGGAATTATGTTTCGTCAAAATTAAACAGTCTTTACTACCGTATATTCATGCTTATAAATTTTGTCAAGAAACAGAAAAGACCCTTATCTGCCAGCACATAATACAGTGGCAGATTACAGTCTTTTTGGTTTGTTCTTTTGATTACTCCTAACAAACAGCATAGACCCCAATCCTCCAGTGCAGTGTGTGGTGGAAGATCTAGGTCTGTGCATTTTGCATTTGGACTCGATTAATAAGCAAGTATATACAATACAAGCTATCTGTTCTGTATCTTGCAGGCATAACACTGATAAATGTTTCCAGGCTGAATCTTTTAAAACTGGCTCCTGGTGGCCATGTTGGTCGATTTTGTATCTGGACAGAGTCGGCTTTCCGCAAATTGGATGGTCTATATGGCACATGGAGAAAAGAGTCTGCAGAGAAAAATGGATACAAGTAAGAAATTCTATAAAACAGCTTGAGAAACATTAGATTCCAAAGATATACATTACAGCTTAGTGCATTTGAGGAATAAATAAAGTGGTGAAATGCATTTGAAAGGCATCACACATGCTTGAAGTATACTAAATATTCAGTAAATTCTTAGTATCCAGAATGTACAGACAAGCAATTTTTTTTATCAGACTTGGCCCATATGAATTTTCTGATGAGTGGTCAGACTACTAGGTCACACTAGTTATTCTGTAGAACTTGAATTTATGTTTGAATAACTGTTGTTATTGTTTTCTGCCTGTGAATGGAGACTGTTGTCAACTTTATGCTGTCATTAGTGCCATCAATGTTAAGTTTTTGTAAATCATGGCTGTTCTACATAAGTGGCTATTTGTGCAGTTACAGCTGCAGCTGTTCTGTATCATTGGCCATGTTCAGCTGTGCAGATCACAGCTGTACTACATCTCTGTTTTCAACTGCAAATCATGGCAGCTTCACATCTGTTGCCAGGTTCGACTGCAAATTACAGCTGTTCAGCCCAAGTGGCTGTGCTTGACTTTGTAAATCACAACTGTTCTATTTATGTGACTGTAAATCACAGATGTTCTAATTGGTGGGTGTGTTCTTCTGTGCAAATCACATGTTCTTCATCAGTGGCTGTGTTCAACTGTGCAAATCACAGCTGTTTGCATTTGTAGCTATGTTCAACTTCACATATCTGATGTTAATACCTTGCATGCTAGAGGTTCATATTTGGCCTGTGCAGAATGATAACATACACAAACCCATGTTTGTTAAAGACCTAAATAAAAATACATGAAACTATTTCTTGCAGTATCTGAACAAAGTTGGTCTAAATATGACAGAAAGCACCCCGACATGGATGAGTTTCACATCTATTCAAAATGATGCTCTATATATCAACAAATATGGCCACTCTTCCCAAAAACATAAAACCTTCTAAGAGCTGTTCCAGTAAAATATACATGGGACCCACGGAAGGCACGTTTAATATAGAATAATCAGCCATAGATGCATTTAGAATTTTGTATTGTTTTCATATGAATTCTTTGGGTGATCTGAGTACCCTGGCATATATTTTTAAAAAAGTGCCTTCCCTGGGTACCATGTATGTTTAAATGGAATAGCCCTAAACATCTTTTAAAAGAATATGAGAGAAAGCATCCTGGCAGAGAGGCACTATTTACATAACCTTGAAAAACACTTTAATTTTGCTGGTTACCTTGAAAAGTGCTTGAAATTTGAGGTAAGCACCAAAAGGAAACTGCTTCAAACTGAAGCTGTCCTTGACAAGTGCTTTAATTTTAAAACAAATGTATTGCATTGAAAATATTAATATACTGACATAGATATCAGAAAAGAGAATTGAGAAGAAATTGGATTTAAAGACCTGTTAAAAGGCAGAAACCTGATTGCCTGTAATTGGTTCACTTGCATATTGGGTAATGTGTTCATTAGTACTATGCCTTGTTTGGTATTTTAACCACCTTAGGATGTAAATGACGGATGCTGTGTTGAGTGGGCCATTAGGGCTGATTAAAAAAAAGTGGGTCCTGTGCTCAATGATAGGACGCATATTTTCAAACAAGAGTGCCACGGGCTGTAAATTAAAGGTCTGAGTGTTGTGTTCATGAAAATAAATTGGATCAGTGGTAGACGTGATCATACTTTAGGTGGGAACATTACCTTTAACTTGCATCCCAAACACAGTAATCAAAAATAAAAGTCTTGAAATGGTACATATCTGACAATGTTGTACTTGAAATTGCTAAATATGAGTGGAAATGTGCTTGCAGAATACATTACTTAATATTTTTAATTTAGTTGAAATCGATTAAGAATGCTTTCGAACTTGCACTTTCGCTCTCAAAGTCCCCAACATAAGTACAGCTAGAAACTTGAAAAGCTAAAGTAGCCTAAGCTAGATTAAGAATGCAATAAAAATAATAGGAATTAATTTAAAATACACTTTGTGAAAACCTGAAGACTCTGGATTTGGATACTCAGGCAAATGAGTACTAATGCCTATACTGACGAGACGAGATGATTACCTTAACCCCATGCCCCATGGTCCCTTGCACTAGCATCTTCACCTATGTCTAGTTAGCAAAAGATATCACAGGTTTCTTGTTTAAGAAATGAAATACTTGATTCTGTAAAATCTTGGACTCTACATACCATTATTAGCATTCGTCCAAAGTTTGTATATGGTTAACTATAGTGCTTTAAAAAAAAACTTTTGTTTGAAAAGTGCTTGAATTTCCTGATGCAGTATCAGTATTAAATATGTATAAATGATGCCAATCCACCATCAGTTGTTGCTGCTATTACCAAAATTATCTTCTTAAATAACTTCTTTTGAAAAATGTCTCAATGGAATTTGAAAAAGAATTGGTAAAAGAAAGCATCCTGCCAGCAAGGGCTGTCAAGTTCCTACAAATTTTGATGATTGATCTACCATCAAATAAGAGCACCATTAATAAAAATAAATTGAAAGAGCTTAAAACGAATTCTCAGAAACTGCTATGCTTAATTTGCCAAATATTATAGAAAGCATTATAGTATGAAAGCTTACAAGCTTATATAAATGCTGTGGATTTGCCATCAACCTGACCATCCATTGCAGAATAATAAATTGAAAATCTTAAAATGATGATTTTACAAAAACCACTTGGCAGAATTGGACCAAATTTGATAAGACATTCTGGTATGAAGGACTTTTAAGTTTGCAGCATTGATGCCAAATTTTCATCAAATTTTTTTGCTGTGCCGTTACAAAAATAAAAAAAAAACTCTAATAAAAAACATTCAGCAGAATTCACGTAAGTAATTGAAAGGGCAGTTAAAAATCAACCAATCCACCTTCAAGTTTCACAGAAGACATCCTAGCCTAGAGGCCTTTCCTGTTTGTGCTGATGGTATAGATTTGCCAAGAAATACGGCAACTGTAGCCAACAAGAGAAACACCTGTAAACGACTTTGTCTCTTTAAAATAAAAAAACACATTGAACCATCGTTAATAATAACCATATGGCATGTAGTCCATTCATTGTTGGAGGAATGAGGCTGATGTTGTATGAAATACAGATGAAGATACAAATGTAAAGAAACCTTGAAACCATTATTTTTATAAAATTGAGTGGACAACATTTGAAGAAATTTTTTCAGAAGAGATCCTACAAACCCAGATTTCTTGGCTAACATAACTTGCATTTGGCTATTAAACAGATGTCAGGTAGCAATCTCTATTTCTTGACAATTCCAGTCATGCCATGAGGACAATATACTCTGTAGATTTAGAGTTGTAACCGTAAGATGGATGGGTGTATGGTGATGTGTAATGACAAGCATGGGAGTTGCCATGGAGAGACAGTGTAATCATTCTGTAGACAGTCTATATATTCGTAAATTGAGTCCAAATGCAAACTGCAAGACAGAGATCTTTTGTTGAAAAACATATTGGCAGACCAGGTCTCTGAAGTTGTTAGGAGTTAGTTGAACAAGCAACATAGACCCTGATCTGCAATCACTTTGCCAAAAGATCAGGATCTTTGGGTGTATTTTGCCACTTGACCTGACATACATGGGAGTCTGTACAGTTATGTGAATTCACTACTTTTCATAGGGTATCAGTTTCACTATTGAACGTCATTTTGTGTTATTGATTTCTCTTCAACCCTAACACGTGAAGAATTTTAATGTCCTTCGTATCCTTGTGTACTAAGGTAACCAAAACATATTCATTTTTTGTTCTTTTTTCAGTCTTCCTTCATCAAAAATGACAAATACAGATTTAACCAGACTGCTGAAGAGTGATGAAATACAGGCTGCTCTTCGAGATCCTATGTAAGTTAATTTGGTTAATTTGTAATTATAATTTTGAACAGATTAAAGGCAAGGAAAATTAATTCCCGATAATCTTTGCACTGTTGTTGGTGCATGTTTTTAGCTCTATTTTTCATAGACCAGAAGAGTTTTTGGGATAGTTGTCTGTCGCCCATTTATCCATTAGCACAAGTTTCTTAACATTTTTCCTCCTAAACTGCCTTGAGGATTGCCTTGAAACTTTACACACATTCATGCCCTGGCCTAGTTGGTCCTAAATGACGATGCTGCTGCTAGGACATTCAGTATGCCCATCTTGAAAATCTTTTTATTGCTACATGAATGCGTATATCAACATTGGTTTTGTACTAAAAGATTTCTTATGATGTTTTGTTGGTTCTAAATGAAAATGTTTCCAATCTAATGTCCAATATGGCCATGATGGTAGTCATCCTGATGATCTTGTTATGACTCTTCCTGAATGAATGGTCATATCAGTAAAGGGGTTTTCACAAAAAGACTTCTTACGATGTCTAGTTGGTCCTAAATAAAAATGGTGCCAATCTGATGTCTCATATGGACGTCATGGGTATCTTGAAAATCTCTTCACGACTTCTGAATGATCATTTCATCAAAAGACTCTTTATCATGCTTGGTTGCTCTTAAATGACAACAGTGCCGATCTGATGTCCAGTATGGCTGCCACAGGGGACATTTTGAAAATCTTGTCACTACTACTCCTGAATAGACTGTCTTCTCAACATGGGGATTTACTAAGAGACTCTCTATGATGTCTAATTGGTCCTAAATGAAAATGGTGCCTATCTGATGTCCAGTAAGGCCACCATGGCAGTCATCATGAAAATGTTGTTATTGATACTTGTCAAGAATGGATGGTCATATCAGCATGGGGCTTTTACTGTAAGGCTTCTTATGATTTTTAACTGGTTCTAAATACCATGCTGATCTGACATCTAATGTATTTGCTTAAAAATCTTGCTAGTACAACTTGAAGTGGGGTTTTCACTAGATGATGTCTTGTGATGTCCATTTGGTCTTGAATGAAAATGACAATAATCTGATGTCCACAGCAGCCCCCTAAAATTTTGTTATTGCTACTGTTCTTGAAAATATTGTCTCTACTCCTCTCCAAAAGGATGGCTATATATATCAACATGGGGTTTTTACCAGATTTGTGATGTTACCTGTTTGGTGCCAGTCATCCATCCAAAATGGTTGCCATGACTTTTGAAAATCTTCTTGTCAGCACTTCCCCTGAATGGGTTGCTCATTATGACCTGGGATTTTCACTAAAAGACTTCTAATGGCATCTAAAAATGGTGCCAAGCTGACATCCAAAATGTTTACTACAGCAGCTTAAAATCGTGGTGTTTGTGAAGAATGCAAGTTGAAAGGAAGAAATGGTCTTAGCTTGAATTCCTGAAAAAAAAATTCACCCAGTAGAGTGTCATTTACTTCAGATGACTCATTGTAAAACCTGATCCAATGTAGATTAATTTGGTTATTTGTATTATCCTGTAATATTAGGAGGTAAAGAAATTTAGTTCAACTTTTCTTTTTATTACTGGAGGTGCATGTTTTGTAAACCTGATCCTATGTATGTACACTCTTTACATGGAACAAGTCCTAATCTTCTACCCTAACCATGATGTCATGGACGTCTTTACCTTTGTTTCAAGGTATGAAACATGTGACAAGTTGTAAATCTGTTCATCACCTCTGGCCTTGTCAAGTTAAAGGGAGGTGACTGCCACGCTTCTCCAAGATGGTCAGTGATTACCATCATCTGGGAAGAGCTAGCAGAATTAGTCTCATCTCTTCCCATCATTGGTTATAGGATGATGCACACCCCATTTTTCATGTCTCCCTGGCTGGAAAGAGATACCAAAAATAACAGTTGTGTCTCATCTCAAAGCAGGCTTGGGACATTGATGTCCTTTCCATTATGGTGGATTCAAATGAGTTTTGAGAAATGAGTGGCAACAGTCCTTGCCCCTCTATTGGGTTCTTCCTACACCTTCCCACCTGTCTACTCAGGTGTTAGAGAATGAAAGGGTTTGAATGTTCAGTAAGGAAGTGAACAAAGTTAACTATTTCCTCTCCCCCGATTTGACTTGTACCCTGAGCGTTCAGGCACTGCGGACAAGATGGTTCTTTCCAGTCTGGAGTGGCTTTCTGGTGACTCCTCATGTCCAGGTTTTCTGCTGCTCCCACAATCTTTGATGTTGTGAGAGCTTACCGAGTTTGATTTTTTCCTGGGCCAGGATTTTGCTTGGTGACAGAAGAGTGGTTTGTATGCTTGGGCTGGTCCATGCCTTCAGCTGAAGTTCATTCTCCAGCTTGGGCCCTTAAGCAATGTCACTCACCTTGGACTCGAGTGCATCCCACGTGTGGATATCAGCTGGTATCTAGGCTCACCTCAGATATAAGACCCTCACTCCAGTGATGATCACTTAGCATGCCAATCTCTGTTCTGTGGCCTCCTTCAGCCTTTTGAAGAAATTATTGTCTCCAGTGTTGCTTCAGCACTTGATAGTGGCTGTAACAAAGATATTATGTCATGCACTCTCCATGTCAGTGGGAGCCATTGGCAGATCTTAGTCGCATCTGCATGAGTGCTGCCTTGGAGATGTCTAGGTGTTCCAGGTCCACAGTAAGAACCTTTTAAGGGCAGCACTACTTGAGGTGGAGATGCTCTTTGGGGGTCTTGTCCCTTCCATAGCGTCAAAGGATTTGAGGGACCAACAACACACATCCTTGTCAGCGACTCCGAACCCATCAAAAACCAATAAAGAAGAGCACCCGCCCTGAAGTAAGTGCAACCTCAACAGTCTAACAGTTAGTCTTGGTTCAAAGCTCCCTCCTACCCATCATTTACTAGATGAGGTACTCAGAGAGGCCAGGGGAGAAAGACTTGACGACTGTTTCCTGTTTTCTAAAGAGAGATGGGGTCAAGAGAATCACACTCCCTCTTGCAGAATCTTCTCTTCCTGGCATTCTAATAGATGCCTCTATTGCCATTTTTGTAATGGCAACACTGATTATGTGTGGATCTATTCCTTTGTTAAGGAGGATGCCAGCATCATTTCCAGGAACATCTTCCACTATTGTGGACTCTCATCTATCACCAATCCAAATTGGCTCAATTAAGGGAAGAAGTGCATGTCCTTATGAGGACAGGTACAGTTGAGAGGGTGGAAAGCAACCAGACTCCGAATTCTCTATTCTCAGTGTTTTCTAATGTTGAAAAAGACAGAAACATTCTACTCATCAATCTTTCTGCATCAAATAAATTTCTTTTTTTGAAAAACACTTCAAAAACACTCCATCAGGAACACCATATTGTTCTAGCAACCGGACTGTCTCCATTAATTTTCATGATGTGTATCTTCACCTTCCCAATCTTCCAGCCACACAGAAGGTATTTCAGTTTCGAGCTCTTCTGTTCAGCTGCTTCACATCCACCTCAAGAGCCTTGGCTGGTGATCCCTGTCCTCCCAATATTTCAGGGTCTGGTTGAAGCACGTCATCAGAGATTGTCTTAAGAAGGACCTATCCTGTTTTTGGCTGATAGTCTCGTCATGGTCTTATCCCCAACCTAGAGAAATCTGATCTCGTCCATTTTTACTGATTTCCTGTATGTGAGGATGAATTTCCTCTACAGCATGTGGAGGATTCATGTTCCTTTGGACAGGATCAGTGAACTCATGTCTCACATAACGGGGTCTTCTGGCCAAGGTCTTGTTGGCTCACATGTAACCTTCTCCTGGGACATGATTGCAGACTTAGTTTAAATTGGGAGACTGTATTTGTACCCTGTCAAGTTGGATTTCCTCTCCCCTATGTGATTTGACTACCATCACCTGTATTGGTGTCTTGCGTCCCAATTCACCCCACCCACCCACCAAAACCCATTCGTTTCTGTAAACTTGTGCCTTAGATTCAGGCTAGGATGGTCACCTACAGCTGAAGACGGTAGTACTTTGATCATGGGAAGAATTTTCGCTCCACATCAGTTATCTAGAAATGCATGCCATGTTTCTAGCACTTGAGGGGTGCATCAACTGCACAAAACGTCACTGCATCACAATCTCTACAGAAAATATGTCGACCATAGTGCACCTCAATACAGCATCTGTGCCCCTTCATACAGGAAATGTTAGGAACCTACAGTACTTTATAGTGTCTGAATTGATTACTCTCTGGGTTCACATTCCAGGAAAAAAGTATTCTGGCAAAAGGCTCGTCCAGACGGTAAGCAATCCTCCTGGAATGGTTTCTGCACCAGTTGGTAACAAAGACACTTTTTAACATGTGGGAAATGCCAGTGATAATTAATCACAACGTGACTGAACAACATACTTCCTTTTTCTCTCCAATGCCAGACCAGAGGGCATGGTCTGAGGTCATCTTCAGCCTGTAATGAGATCAAATGTAAACCTTTGCCTTCCCACCTTTCAGAATAATTCCTTGGTGATCATGATTCAACCTGTAAGGGCTGTTCCATTTAAACATACATGGTACCCAGGGAAGGCAGTTTTTATAAAATATATGCCAGGGTACTTTGATTTCACAGAGTTCATATTAAAATGATAAGAAAATTCTAAATTGCATCTATGGGTGAGTAACCCACTTTAAAAGTTATTTCCTTGGGTCCCATGTATGTTTTAATGAACATCCCTCAGTCAGTTTACCCAGAGAATTGACCACTGAGTAGGAATCTGCTGTCATAGCACATGGGGTTCCTCTTGCAGAACCCTCATAAAATTCTCCACCTTTATGACTCGCTCATACCAAAATGATGTACTTGCCAAAACGAGTTTTTCTGCAAGGTTGCCAAATGCATTCCCTCAGGCTACAAGATAGTTTACTTCCAGGGCTTACTTACAAGTGGAGAATTTCCTGTTGTTGCTGCAGTAAGAAAATACATTTGTGCAGTCTCGGATATTAAGAGATACGGCTTTTTTGATGTGACTTGTGAATGTTATATGACGAGTGTTGGGGATTTTGTTAAAGCTAAGCACATGTTGCATCCAGAAAAGGACAAATCATTAGCACTTCAAACATTTTGAAAGAAGAATTTGATATAATGCAACATTCATCATTTGCAGACTTCATGATTATTTGCGAAAGTTAGACATGTAGACTAGTTAAAGTGCATGTTGTGCATAAATGATTTATAAATTTGTTTTGTGTCTGTACTCACGTAGTAACTACTAATCCACATGGATTTATCCAATTTGTGACAATAATCTTAACTGCAGATCATGATAAGTAGTGAAAATAAATATACACATAGCTGCCAACCCTCAGATTTTGGCGTGAATTTCACGACTTTTTCAGCAATTAACGGATTCATGCCGCATGCAGAAAAATCACGAATTCCCCAATTCTCAGTTATTTTAAATCTTTAATAAAATAACTGATTTCCTGTTAAGTGCTAGTCGTGATATCAGCAGTTGCCAAAATGGTCCAGTATTGCTGGTCGTGATATTAGTAGAACTACAGCCAATTGATACAGTTGGCCTGGTAGCAAGCATTTTAGCGTATTTTAATCTATATGTATAAGAGTAATTTTTACAAATGCTTTTGAGAGAAACTGGGGCCTAACTGGAATTTGCTTCATGCATGCACCGCCAACACTGATTTGAATTACTGTTCGGCATCAATATTGAAAATGTCTTCACCACCAAGGAAAAAGAAATGTATTGCACAAAAAGTGAAGTTTAGTTTGGAATATACCAAAAATTGACAGTGCATTCAGCCATCAAACACTGATATACATCATGCTTTTTGCACACAGTGTGCCACAAATTTTAGCATTGGGCATGGTGGCAGTGATGATGTGAGGAAGCACATTGGTAGCATAATGCACATAGAGGTTGGGAAAATTAAGAACTCCAGCAGATTTAAGCTCTGGAATATTTTAAGCCATCAAACAAAGACCTGTAAGCTACCAACGCTGAAACATTGCGAGTTTTCATGTTGAACACAATTTACCTTTATCATCTGGATCCCATGCTAAACATATGTTCGACAGATATTCCTGGACTCGAAGATCACTTCATGAATTCATGTCAAAATTTACTAATTTTTATTCCTATTTTCACTAATTGTGAGCCCGGAGGGTTGGCAGTTATGTGTACATTTTTCATAGTTTTCTTGAATTGTGGCATGTAATATGCAGATTAAACTTTCTGCCACCTATATTAGTAATAATTACTCTTGTACCTCTTTTGGGGGCTGGTGTGTATGTACCTACAATAAAGCAGTTCAGGTTCACATTTAATACAGTTTCCTTTAATTGGGTACCCAGGTAACTGATTGTTAGGATCATTGGGTACCTGGTAAAGTTTCCTAAAATTTTGACATCTCTAAAAAAATATAGCAGTTGCAATAGGTAAGAATTGCATAATTAGAGTTTGTTTTACCCCATCCCCACCTTCCCCTGCTACATTTTTAAAACTAGAAGATTTACTTTCCTTTCCTATATTTTGCTACTCAGCATTGGTTATAGCTACATTTCAAGCATTTGGTGTAGAGGTAGCTGAACCCCAGATTCTTTTTTTCTTTGCCACAAATTCCATTCATCAGACAAGTACAGCATATTTAATCAACCACCTTCCTACTAACCTATTTCTTTTTAAATTTTTTTCAGACGCCAGAATAAACGTCACCAGCTTAAGAAGAATCCTCTTAAGAACTACCGTGCAATGGGACGTTTGAATCCTTATGCTAAAGTTGCTCGACTTGCTGCCCAGGCTCTGGAAAAGAGCAAAAAGGCTCGTCGAGATGCAAAAAATGTCAAGCGTGGTGTAAGTAAATAATAGTATTCTGTATTTAGGGGTTTTGTTTTGTTTTTTTTCAAGTCCAGGATGTTTTTAAGTGTTTATTTTCCAAACAATAAAAGTCAGAAGATATCTGGTTAATATCATTTAGTTTTTTGTATGTTTAAAAATGGGATGATTATTTTCCTAATTCTTAATATATTCATTTTACTAAAATTGTTCACTGCCTTTGAAAACATTCCTAAATAAGGTAAGAAAGTTTTTTTCTGTTGTCATTTTTGGTTTACTTTTTTGTTCATTATATGCACAAATGTATTTATCGTCCTATGAGCTTGTAGGTTTTCCAGAAATCCTTGTTTGCTTTTGCTCACATAATTTTCTTCAATGTATCATTGCTGATGTTGAGTCTCTTGTAGTCTTTGATGTAGTTCAAACTTAGAAAACAAGCACTCTGCATCATTTGATATGGGGGGCATGCTCAGAGCTCTCTGTGCAACTCTGGTGAAATTGTAGACCTGCCAACCCTCATAGTTGGGCAGGAAATCTTTAGAAGTCTTGAATTTTCTGGGCTTTTAAATGCAGTTTTACAGCATGATAATGGCAGTCCAAGATACTTTCTTACACCATAGTGAAAACTGGTTTGACTGACTGCCTTACTAATAAGGTCTTGATAGGATTGGCAGGTCAAGTTGTGTAGCGTATACTGATGACTGTTCCAAAAACATTCAGGTTTACATTGTTGGTATTAGCATATTCATTTAAATAGTAAATTCCACATTAGAAATAAAATTTCATCTTTAGTGGCAAATGGTTGAAACAGTGGCATAATGGTCATAATCTTCAAAATAGATTAAAAAAACTTGGTTTGATTTGTTGACCTCCACCCTGTGCTCTGTTTTTACAGGACAAGTCTGCTCCAATCTCACAGTTGCGGGAATGCAACAATCTCATAAGGAGTCAGTGTTCAAGAAAACGAGTACCCAGAAAAAAAATATTGGGGGTTAAGCAGGTGTAAAAGTGCATTTAAAAAACTGCAGATGTGGAATGCTAGTCATTAACAGGCTTGATAATTTTTTATTTGATTTTTATTTTGGTTTGAAATAGTTCATGTACATGTTGCTTGCAGCGAGGGCATCTTGATTTGGTCTTGTTCAATCTTCCCAAGAAACTCATTAACATGATTGTTTGGCAGTCACTTGGCAAGCACGTGTTGATAACATGACAACATTTTTAGGCCATTACAACAGTTATTTAAATTCTTGCTAATCTACTACCAAGAGGGAGATGATCCAGTCATGTGCAAGTAGATCATTGGAAGTTCAATTCATCCAGGCCAAATAAGTCTGACTTGGATTCTTAATAAAACAATTGTATCTGATTTGAATGTATCTCACTATTTTTAAAAATATGCTTTCCCAAAAGACCAAATGAAAAAAAAACTTGTATTTACTGAGCTAAACCTCAACAAGCAGTTTTTAATTCTTTGTATGTCTCTGGTTGATAATCTTGCTTTTAGAAATTGAAAATGCTAAACAAATTAATCACCACTTGTATAGAGTGAGTTCGACATTAAAGTAACAAGTCATGGAGGAAGTACAGTGGGGCAGCCCATTTAACAGAACCATCTGCACTTAAACCTAGCGGGTAAAATAGATTGTTTTGTTGTATTGGAGGACTGTTCTCCTTGATGAATAACAGTAATGCAGAATACTTCTGACAACAAATACATTGAATTCAATTTGCTTATTAGCCTTGTTATAACATGAATTGATTCATCTACAAATGTGTAAACTGTTTCCACATTGGTGCTTATACAGTTATGTCCCCTGCCTCGGATGCAAGAGGTTGTGGGTTTGAACCCCAGCTGTGTCATATCAAAGACATAAAAATGGTACTAGCTGTCTTGCTTGGCACTCAGCAGTAAGAGGTTAGTGTTAGGACTGGTTGGTCTGGTGTCAGGATAATAAACTAGTGTTACATTTAGTTGATTGGTCAGAAACAGAAATTCATTTAGCCTTTTTATCAAATTGTTGTTGTTCAGGAACCTTTCTTGTGAATTTGGGAAAGGATTCTATTATTTGCACACAACGATCATTTTGCATTGGGTCTTTAAATTTGTGGTTTGTAGCACAAGTGAAATTCACGTGAATCAGTAATCTACAAAAAATAGTGAATATTTTTAGCAATTTCAAATTTTCTACTTTGCTTTTAGTTAAGAAAGTCATTACCAATTTTCCTTTTTGATTTCTAAACAGATCGAGCCTCAGAAGCCAGCTTCCATGAAGGCCAAAACCAAGAAGGCTGAAGCCAAGAAACCCGCCAAGAAGTAAATACTTCACGGAGATTGGGTCCAGCATTGTGCATTAATGCGCATTTTGAAAGGAGACTGATGGCTTTACTTTGTTACAAACTAAAAACATCCAACATTAATGTATTGGACCTTTCTGAAATGACTAAATAAAGACTTGGCAAAGAAAGTCTTTTGTAGTTTGTTAAAGCCTGTATGCCAGTATTGTAAAGAACAAGATAAAAGTATCAATATTCCAGTGGTACAGTAATATTGATTTTGTTTTAAAACTTCTTGAAACAAGCCCTAGATCTGTTGCTGTGATCCTGTAATCACATTAAACATTGACAGTTTGGTGTTTGATTTTTGTGGGTTGAACGCTATTTTTTTCAGCACATAATAAATTGTACATTGCAGCCAGCATGTTTGGTGGAGAAAGAACATATGACCCACAGGAAGCCACTAACAAGTTTTCTCGCATACCAACAATGGTTGAGCCAAGACTTCAGCCCACATGTGCGAGTGTATAGCTGCCACTGTCCCGTTTTTTCCGTATTTGTCCCGAATTTTGGACCTGAATACGGGTGTATGTTTTTGAGGGGGCAAAAAAGAACGTTTTTTTTAATTTAAAAAAATAATAAAAAATTTCCTTGCAATTTTCAGTTTAGAACGGGCACTCAGTTCCATTCTGATAGAAATGTATCGCATGTATATAGGAATACAGTTCTACAATATGATTGGTTCATTCGAAATCGAGGCTACCATGCCGGTCTTTATCCGCCATATTGGATTTTGCAAACAGTTACCGCTACCACTGTGTCTAATCTTCGTAATATTCAACTTCTAATCATGTTGAATAGGAAAGCAGAGTATAGAAATTTTTTCCAGAAAGACAAGAAAACAGAACTGAAAGAACAATTGTTCCGTCTTGTGTAGATTTGTGAAATCATCTAGTAAAGGAGAAGACTTTATGTTTTGCATATTGTGTAATGTGATTTCGCTATTGGGCATGGAGTCACACATGAAATACAAGAGCATGAAAAAGCTAATAAACATCAGCTTGCTGCTTCATCATACTTGGATGTATATAAGTACCAGAGAGAACCTTGATTTAATTCGATTGAAATTTGGTTTATTAAATTTCTTTTAGAAATGAACCTTCCTCTTTCAGTGTTGCTGGAGATTTATTTCGCATATGTTTTCCAGACAGTATAATTGCAAAGAATTACTCGTATGCTAGAATGAAAACAGTTCAGTAAGAAAATCACAAGGAATTGAGATTATCAATGAAAGTTGGTACATTGGAATCGATAATGAGTGAATGATTGAAAAAAAAAAAACAAGGTGTAGAAAAGGTTCCTGTCAACACCCTGTGTGTGAGTGTGTTGCACTCGGGCACCTGAATTGGCACCCGAATGGAACCGGGTGTCCGTCTAGAAGGTGCAAGTGTGCAACACATGCATCTTTGACATTAAATAATTATGTAAGGCACTGTCCTACCTTACTGATGGTTGTATATGTTGCAAGTAGTTACATATGCATTAAAATTTTAAAAATCAGTATTTGGTCCTGAAAATCGGTATTTTTGTCATAAGCAATCAGTATTTTTGTACTTGGGGGTTGGCAGCTGTGCGAGTGCCTGAGACCACTCAGCCACCTGGCCCCCACAATATAGACGTACATGTAATTAGATTTTATTCTGGTATGCAAGGAATTCAGTCAATCCTGGGTTAGCAGCATGCACATAGTGCCATTTGCGGGTGAGATGCCACATTCTGTAGAACCTTTGTGTACTCAATGTAGATTGTACCAGTGTCCGTTTTTGTTCAGAAGGGGATTATGGGGGAGAGTTGGAAGACACTTTTCAGCAAGATAGCTTAATGGATGGTCAATTGTACAACATCCATCTGTCCATTAGCACAAGATTGTTATTGCTAATTAATCCTAACTTTTTGGAGGTTTGCCATGAAAATTTTCACACACATTCATCCCAGACAACCCATATGGCTACATTGAAAATGTTGTCATCACTACTCCAGAATGGAAGATCAACATTAACTTTTCAGATCTTTTTTTCCTAGTTGGTCCAAAATGAAAGTTTTGCTGTTCAGGCAGCCAGTTTGGCTGAAACTGTGGCCATCTTGAAAATATTTTATTGCTTCTCAAGAAGATTAGATGGTCATATCACCATGGGGATTTCACAAGCAGACTTCGGTGTCTCGTTGGTCTTCAATGAAACAGGCGCTGATGGTGACACCCATTATGACCACAGTGGCAGCCATCCCAAATAAAAATGTTACTGATATGGCCTCCAAAGTGTCAAGGAAGTGGATCATAGGATATTTACCTCGTGGTGTCCAGTTGATGATGATGACAGATGACGATAGATTTCTGATCTCACAGTTCACATTCAGTAGTGAAGGAGCAGCCTTGCATGGTCCACCCCCACCTGCCTGTCTGTCGAAGGATCTCTCTCAAGCCACCAAATCTAGCTGGTCCAGAATCTTTGGCCTCTTGAACTAAGAAAATCATACCCTTCCTTCAAACCAATGTTACCAATGATGGCAGCATCCTGGTTTGCACAAAACCCGATTTTGACGACTCCCCCTGAACTGCAAAAAATGAAATGACTGAGCAGGTAGTACAAAGGACACTGTCAAGTCAGAATACAATTACTGTATATACATTACACATGCACGCACATTATGCATTAACTTGTTTCATAAGAACGAGATTGTTATTATAATAACCATGTTGGCACAGAAATGTGTCTTGGACAGGAATAATTGCACTGGTTTATAAGAACTCGAACACTACTAAGGATTGAATGCATAACCGAATTCACCTTGCCTGGTCCATTATAAAAATAGCCAGCTTAAACAGACTGATAACCTGCATTATTGTAACACGTCTGTAAAAAAAAAAATGGAATTTAGAAAACATCTAAAACTAGATAAAAACAATACTCGTCACAGAACAGATAAAACAAATACTACATTTTTATTTTCACATATCACTACAGCTGAAGATATATTTTGTGAAGTGGACAGCTTCCTGACCAAAAAACCCAGAAAACAACCCATCTGTAGTGGGACAATACAGAGAATTTGAGTTTATAAGTGCACTGGTTGTAATCAAATCACAGCTGGAGAAATCCATTACTTTGGTTTCTCACTACCAGCACTTTCTGCATGTGGCAGTGGGTGAGCTGTGTATATTTTGAAATAGCTAAGGCAGAAACTCTCATCTCGTGATTAACACTGTACACGGCAATGAAACCCAGGAACATGTTCATTCGTGTATTATACATAGGTATTTTAGTACCCATTGAATCATGACGATTAAGAGACTACGACATTATAACATTCCTTTTGGCAGTCAGTGCACATGCACTTTGTGCGTAGCATGGATACATTTATTGTACATTATGCTGCTGCAGAAGCTCTTCCTAAGGTTAGATTGGTTGTCTAGAGCTAGTTATTGCGAAATTTTTTTACTACAATATACCATTGTAATTTTTTAACATTGAATGATACATACCATGGTTTATCTCAGTTATATTGGGGACCAACAATTTAATGTTCTGGAACTGGAACCGGAGTTATTTTGTATATTTTCATCTTCCAATAGCTGGAATACAAATCTTGCTCCGATTTATAGCAAAATAACACCATATTATAGTTATTATTTGAAGAAAACAAATTGTCTCGAGATAAAAGAAAATCAAATATTTCATCATGAAACAAAATAGTACCCCCCTCAACAAAAAAAAATCAGTACCTTATAAATAGATGAATTTGCAGGCTAATTATTTTATACGTTGAAAAAAAAAATGCAGGTAGATTAAACTTAACTAAAGCTTGCTCCCAGTGAATGCTTGTTAATACAATAAAATTGCTGACGCTGAAGCCTACACAAGTAACAAGTTACAAGCTCATTATTGATTTAATAGGCAGAGAAACTGAGTGATCTGCCAACATACAGGCAAGATATTTGAGAGTGCCAGTAAACAAAACGCTTGCCCCCAAAACGAGAAAATATTTAGTGGACTCTAAACGGCAACATTGCAGACGTCGTAGCGATATGACAAAAATTGTTGTTGTTGTGGGACTTAACGCCATTTTTCAGCACACGATAGGCTATACATGGCAGCCAGTATTAATGGTGGAGGAAGAAACCGGGAAATCCCCGGAAAGAACCACTGACCCACGAGAAGCTACTGGCAAGCTTTCTCACATATCCACATTCGCCGAATCCTAGACTCGAACCCACGCAGAGGTGAGATGGCAGTGATCCGTAACGGAGCGCTACTAAAATTGTTAATGCTGCATTAAAAATCTAAATCACACACACACACACACATGATAATCCAAATTACAGGGTTGTAACAGTGCACAACACGGGGTGAGTGGATGAGCCCCTAAAGTATAAATGAGTCTCTGATGATGTCCTATACACAAAGGTGGATTGTGCTCGATTCGTTTTGGCACGCATAAGATGTAAAAAAAAAAAAGAAAAAGAAAAAGCAATTTTGACTTTCAATGAGATTATGGTCAAACTCGTTGGCGGTTGTATATCCAAATAAAGCCGCCTAGTGTCAGTATAACACAATTCTGCCGAAGCCATTGTAAGAAAATGTTAGTGTAACTTTATTTAAAAAAAAGCCAAGCAGCTTAGGAATGAACATTCCGGAATCGACGGCTCGAGTTGGCCCACAAGCAAACAGTGGGGGACGGCCCACAGGGCCGACTTTTTAGGCCAATTGGACCGATTTGGCCCAATCGGGCGACGGGGGCGCCGCCGTTAGCAATTTTGATAAATATATCTATAGTGGCAAAGTAATTTTAAAGCGATGGAACAAAATATTATGTTCAATATCATATAAAACTTGTTTGAAAGTTTATTTCCAAATGCCGTGCTCACATGGGCCCAGCCAAAATGATCCAAATCGGGCCCAGCGTTTGCCAAGGCCGCTGCTGTGGACGGGATTATGGTGACTAACGATGAGCTTAAAGGAAAGGGATGATTTGGTTATTAAGCCAGTTAAGTCATACAACTAAAAAGTTGTGGAGATCATAAGGTAATGGAGAACCGCCGTTTATCTGACTCGGAAACAATGCAGGTGATTAGGAGATGTGGTCTTCACTGAAGATGAATTGATGTGGACAGCGCACCGCCTCTGGAAAAACCTCGTCTTTAATATTGGCGCTATCCTCCTGTTCTGGAAAATTTTAGAACACTTTGAATCGACTCAGTCTGACTAACCGTCATCGGCCCATGGCCCAACAGTGTATCCTCTTTCTTTTTTCTGACATGCAGAAATAACCCCCAAAACATGCAGTGATACGTGTGCCGTATCTGGATTCGATATTCATATTTCTTTGAGGTGAAAAAAGTTACCCCTCCGTCCGCAACTATCAAAAGTAACCATTTGATAGCCCAGTGATAATTTATTTAGTCCATTTTTAACACAAACCACGTACCCTCTCTACACCTTTTGGGTTTTGGAATTGTAGAAATATGTATATTTGCTATGGGGTTGGTGTGCGGTGGTTCGTCTAATAGTCGCACTGTTAATAAAGCAATGAGCGTTATTACCGGCAATTAATCTTTCTTATGATACTATTTTTAATTTTCCTTTTTTATTTTTTTTTTTTTTATATTCAACGTTTCTCCAGTTTTTATTAATGCCTTTTGTATTATTTTAATTCATACAATGATGTCCCAGTGTTTATAATTCGTTTAGTAAAATTCTAATAAACATAGGATTTTTCATTTAAGAAAAATAAGTCGTAAGGATAACTAATATGCTGGCGCAACCCTTTTTGTTTTGACACTTATCAGTTCTTATTTATAGTCCAAAATGTTTGCTGTTTCCGAATTTTTTATACATGTCACAAAGTTTGGGTACAAGAATGTTCCATGCAATACTCGCACCACATATCTTTCGTGTACAAAGTGTACACGAATGGATGCATGCCCCTTACGTTTATGATCGGACAATATCTAAAACCTCGCCCAATGTTGGCATCCTTATAGAAATAGGATGGTAGTACGTTTTTTTATTTCATCTGAATCACTTAGATCCGAAATTGTTCATAACATTCCACTGTTTCTACATTACCCAATTACTCGGCTACAGCAACTTGATGCACGCTACCGCGAAAAGAGATCGAACCGATGTCCCCTCCTTCCGCCTGTTCCCTTTTAACCATTTTAGGATGCTGAGTTTCCTTTTTTAAGAGAGAGAGATCATCCTGTTCCACCATGGATGTCTTCTATATGGCCCCGTGAGTGCTGAGGATCGAAGACCATCACACGTTACTCAGGAGAGGTCATTAAGGATAAAGCCTAGTGGGCGCTCTACAGATGTTATGCACTTCTGAGAGAGTGACAGGCGTAAAGTGAAGTTGTTTGCATTTGCAAGATGCACAATGGAGAGGATGTTGGCGTACGTCTGTTACTTGCATATACTGTGGCTAAAATTTCTTTGTATATTGCACTTGTGGAAACTGTACACGATCTAAGTGCACAGCTAACCAAAATGGCTGATCTCATGTGCTCGAAAAATCAGCCTGAATTAGTCTAAAGCACAATATCTTTAGCAGTTATTAAAATAGAGATATCGAATTTTGCCAGACTAGATAATACCAGTTCTGAAAGTGCAATGAATCAAAAATATTTTTTAAAAAGTTATTTGTTGGGTGTTTTTGTGGGGTTTTTTTCGGGTTTTTTTTCACTATTTATCTTTGAAGTCGAGGAAATGAAAATGACCAAGCCAAGATAGCCATTTTTTTATTAACGCGCATCCAAAGGAAGGCCAAACTGTATAATCTATAACCCAAATCACACCCATCAATAATGCACCAAAGCAAACGGAATTAAAAGTTATTTTAAAAATACCTAAGATATACAAGGTCTTTCTTTTAAACAGCCAGGATAACCAGTGAGGAAAACCTTGGAAATTCGTTTTCGTTAAAAAATCATAAGTCTGTGCAAAGTATGAAACTGTTGAGCACGACATAGGAGGGACGAGATAAATTCTCGCGCTTCACTGGGGCTGTTCTGTCGCTCTCCATGACGAGTCGCAGAACATCTATGTCCCTACGTCTCAGCCTCCGCTGCTAAGGGATCGTTCTGGGTATAATACTCCTGTATCGCACCGAAGATTGGAACAGGAAGTTGATAATGCCTTTTCTATTATAGTTGATTCTGAGGAACTTGCTTCTGATTAGGAGGAGAGAGTATACGCTCTCCTAATATGATCTCCAAACGCATTTCACCAAACGTCTCGGGTGGTCGAAGAGGAGGAGATATATAATCATTGGGCAAGGAGGCAGTAAATGAAATATACCGCTTCCTTCCCATGATATGTGCTTTAAGCCTACGTGTACGAGAGGCACAAAGATTATTTCATGTTTAGAAAACCCTTCGGAAGCAAAACCCAAGCCAGACATGATCCCAGAATCATTTGTAGTCGGAGAACTTGCGCAAGGTTGGACAAAGGACAAGAATTCGTGTGGCAAAATAAATGTGGCCAGTTCTCCTTCTTGCACAGAGGGCCTTAGTATCAACCTCCAGCTATATGGTTCATTTCCTCACCTGGCCCTAACCCACATCTGAGATGCCGCATCTTCACAAGTAGGAATTTCATCGGGGTCGTTTACTCGATTCGCTCTTGAATCATTATAGGCTTGAGACTCAAAGGACAGGTCCTTAATGACTATTCCATCACACTCTGTGTTGTTATCGGCAGTTTCCGTCAGTTGACCACATCAAGACTCGCTATTCACTGTTGCCTCTTGCAACGACCGTTGGAGGATATAGCAAAGACATCAAGGCACTCACTGTCTATGGCACTAGCGTTCCAACGGCTGTGGAGGCTATATCAAAGACAAAGGCAGGCACTGTCTACGGCAATGGCGTTGTCTTCGGTGCTCGTCCAACTCTGTAGAGATGTCGCATTGGACACTTCGAAGATTTTGCTTGAGCATAGCAAAAATCTTCTTAGGAATGCGCCCCTGAAATCTGAGACTTTATTAGGCGCTCTTATTCTTACTATTGCATCACAGGATTTTAAGGTCCACCAATACAGGTCCCTTTCTTCGGTTACTGTACGGTTGAATCCGACAAACAAACGAACACAAGCTGGTCGAGCCACCTGCAGCCAAACTGCAGCTACAGCAGTAAAGTAGCCAAACCTCTTATAAGTCCACTCCGCAACAATCGAACTTAAGACGGTTAAAACTGTAGAGACTGGGACAAGGTGAGGAAATCTACTGTCTACTCCACCGTTCTTCAGCGGGGAAGATGAAGGAAATGGCGTCCCCAGCAACACCTCCCCTCTTGTGCAGTGCATCCCTCTTCCTTTAATACAAGTAGGTGCTCGAATCGCCGTCTTTTCACAGGCCTGGTCGAACAACATCAGTGGTGCAAGTATATATTAAATTCTTACCGGTACGATACCGACCTACAACCCTGTCGTTCCGGTACCACCGGCAATAAATCTCGTACTGGTGCGGTGTACCTGACCGTACACTTACAGTGGTTACTTTCCTTTAAAATGTTTACTAGAACAAGTAACCAAATTTCAAACAGTCACAATGAATGGAGATAAACTCATGTTTTTAGAGCAGGAAATTAAAATCAAAGATTCTATGAGTTATTTTGGCTTTGCATTTGATGTGTGTGTGTGTGTGTGTGATTTAGATTTTTAACGTAGTTTTAACAATTTTTCAGTTATATCTCTACGATGTCTGCAGTGTGAGTTTATAGTAATGTCTAGCACTGGGGCATCATGCCGCAGACATGTGGCATGAGTAGTATAATGAAAGGTGGTTGTTAGCACATTTCCATCAGATTGTATTGTACTCATAGCAGCGGTTTTTACACTGTTTTAGACCTCTATCAGAGGAAAAAATTTCCATCCGAATATGAGGAATTGCGCCAGAATTAAATGTAAAATCGTAGGGGTTCCATCTGATTGTATTGTGCTCATATCAGCAGTTTTTACGCTGTTTTAAGACCTGTCAAAGGAAAAAATTTGCATCCGAACATGATGTATACTATTTTGAGACTAATATCACAAGAAATTTTTTTCAGTAAAAAATATGGAATTGTGTTCATATCGGAACGTTATTTTGTCAATCTAAGCCTTCTATCAAAATTAATAAACAGCCTTAGTAAGCATGTTGTGAGAGCGCAGTTGTAAACAAGCTTTCAGATAGGTGAGAACGCACTTGCCGCGCGAAAATGTCCTAGTGCTAATGTGTTTATGCGGTCCACACAATAACGTTTATCGTCAAAATTAGTCAAACCTTGTTTGATCACCTTATCCGTTTTTATTTGATGATTATATGATCTTATTGTGGTCGTTTCAGCAAAGTGTTTTTCATTATCGAATAATACCGAGAGATAGTCATCATGAGTCACATTATTTTTTACAACTGATTTTTTGACTCCTTTCAACTTTTTCGTTTCTTTTCCAGAATCTGTTTTTAGCGAGTATATTTTACTTCTTAATGAAACAAACTCCGTAACAATGTTAAACCAAAATTCGTCTTACATCAATCCCATCACTTTTTTGTTGGTTGGATCATGAAACGGATTATTTTTCGCCGTATCAAATAAATCAAATAAATCGCGATATTCATAAATGACACGGTAAACATCATCCGCAAATATTTCGTAAACAAGAGAGTCCGTATCAGTAAACAATGAATTTGACTTAGGCCAGACTCGCTTTATAAAACCATAGTGAAAATCATACATTAGCCACTTTGATGTCTCTAACACAGAAGAACCAACGAAAATTGCTTCATCTAACACCAAGTTTGTTTTATACTTTTTAATCATGACGAGGTTTTCGTTTATGCGAATCATACCAGCGAACTTTGATGACGCTACTAATTTACTGCAACGCTTAGTGTTATTAACAAGCTCAATATCAACTATGTTACGTATATTTTCCATCGTCTTGCCGAATACCGAGTTGTTCATTAGTTTGAAGAAATCCTTTTCAAGGTCTGTTATTGCGATGGCCCTGGAGTCATTGTTAAATTTAATGTAACTGGACATCCAACGGGATTGCCTGACGCGTAATACGCGGTGAATTTTTCTTATGATTAAACCGTAATCAACTGCTTGTCTTAAGTTTCTGTAATGACAAACATAATTCCATTTATTTAACAAATTTGGCACTAACTTTTCAATTCACATGGTTTACCTATCCGATGAGACAACTGTTCCTTTGATAATAACGCATCCGATATAATCATTTTTTTCTGGCAGAAACGGATAATCGTTATGTAAATCATGCAATGTTTCCGGATAATCAACATCAGCTTCAACATAATACGTGTAATCAGCGTCAGAAAGATCTTCGAATAAATTGTCAGTATCCTTGACAAACTCCTCTAAAGTTACCAACTTTTCGCAAGCATAAGGCATTGACTGTGACATGGCCCAACTGTACAAAGCGTTCTTGTCAAGATAAAGTATAAAACAAGAATGATCATCAGGATTAAAGTCTGACATGTACTTGTTATTAGCGCGGGCGTATTTCTTTGATATGACACTTACTCCATCTCGAATTGATTTTTCAATGAAATGATACATGTCAACATTTCCGTCAGTTATTAATTCAGTTTCTGCTCTTGTTAATTTGCATAACGCGTCCCATGACAATCCAGGCGACAAGAAATACCAACAGGGGTCCAGCCCGTATTTGTTAATGCTTGTGCGACGAAAACTTTGAAATATATTATCGAGTAAAAGCGTATCTTGAATCAGATACAATTCCAGATAATCACCTATAGTATTACAATCAAATTTGTCCCAAACATGACATGCATGTTCATACTCTTTGTCGGTAATATCCTCGTTACTCAATGACGAATAAAATTTATCCTTACTTGGCAATGATGTTTTATCAAGCCGATCTATACTGTCAATATATTCGTAACGAAAAATACATTTGTTTTTCATTAAGACATCATCGCCACTAAATGTTCATTTAACGATGTGAAATCACTAACGAGCTGTTCATAAATTGCATACTGTCAATAAAACGAAAAGGTCCGATTGACAATGGCATAAATTTTTCAGCATTAGTTGGGATACCGTTTATTTTCTTACCTTCGCATAACTTAATTATATCAGGATGCCCGAGAGCGTTGATAAAGAAATGTCCATCATACCCCCGAAAATTATGGGCGATACATGGAATGTATTTAACCGAGTTAAATTTTTTATTACAATCAATATGAGCTGGTCCTCTATAATGTCCTGTTATACGGCAATAATCATGTATTTTATCATCTGTAAATAGTTTTTCGCAGATATGACAATGAGTTGCTAATAAATAATCATTTTCTTGTTCCGCTGTTAGTGGTATCATTTGCGTTGGTTTTGAGAGTATAGCAAATATTTTATTTATTTCAACAAACAAGTTCTTTATCAACCAAACAGCAGCCTCTTCATCTCCACTAGTTTTTCGACGATATAATTTTACGCGCGTGGAGAGACTTGGATCAATAACACACGTAACTTTATACGCAACAGCTATTGGAACATGATTATATGAATGAATTGTCAAGCGAGATCCTGCTGCGCTGTTATCATTGTAATTAATTAGTTCTTGCACAGACTCGAAATCGTACACAATCGAAAACGGGATGATAAACTTCTTTTCATAATTTTTGAAACACAATATTTTGTTCTCATTTGTTGGTAATGTTGTTCGTTGGTCATAGGAACAGTATTTATTATGTGCTTGTAATAGAGCAGGTTTTGAAAAACCGTGCAAGCAATGGTAACAGAAATATTTCTTTTCCCTATGATTATTGTACTGTTTTCCCGCTAGTCCGTTAAAGTTTTTGATCCACAAGTAATGTTTCTTGCATATCAGTAAATTTACTGTGTTTTCATTAGCATTATCTGATATCCGCAGAAGATATATACTGCAATAATCATCAACACCGAAAACATTGATTCCGCCGGGAAGTAGTGCTTTATTGTTGCGCTCGATTATAGCGATCTGTGAAATTGGAGTTGGAAATGTTATTCCGCTCAAATTTAACTTTGATTCGTGTCTTACGTAGTTTGAAACTCTGTTAGGATTCCTGTTATCTGGAAATAGCGCTGCTAGTAATTGCCACTTTATACACATATCATTACTGTAAACGTTCACACAACACCGGCTGCCTTTTATTTTTTGTGGTAATTCTACAAATCTTCCTATGCGGAGTGGATCGTACTTGTGTGTGTTAATTAAAAAACTTATTTTGTTGAGTAAGAGCCAACCTGATCCGCCAGAGGTATATTGATCAATATTGTCTTCGAGCTCTTGCATAATTTTATCAGCAGTCTCATCGATGTCATCATCAGCAAGTATAATACGAGATTTTGATTTCATGCACATACTCGCATATTTTTCATTCTCTGTCGAATGTCTGAACAACACTAGCAGTTCAACAATCATTTAACACGACCCTCGATTTCTATGATATATTTTATAGCGTGTCGCAGTATTTCGTTTAACGATTGGGTTAAGACCGGTTTGATTTTATACGTTTTATTAAATCCTTCAAACGACGACTCTATTTCTATAATGTTAAGCTCATCCTTATGAATTATTTTGAGATCATTTTAAATTTTGGTTAATTCTTTGTTTGTTACAGGATATTTCACTTTAACGCCTGTTAATGATTTATAATCATCCATCAGTTTTTTAACGAGTTCATGACGCGTTATTTTAGTTTTGTTTTTTTTTTCTTTAAACCGCGATAATGTTTAATTTCCTCTAGAATAGGTAGAAATAATCTTTTTTGTTTTTGCGCAACTGCTTCTCCAACATTATCCCTGAGACGTTCCAAATCAACATTGGACTTGGAATATCTTATAGATTTTCCTGTAAGCGTTTCATACTTTTTCATAAGCGACGTGACTATCAAATGACCTGTGTGTATCGTCTTTGACATTCTATTATTATAACTTTAGATAAAATTATCTAATTCAAATGAGAAAAAAATGTTTTTATTTAAAGATAATTTTGTCCGAGATATTATATAGAATGCCATTTCCTATGGGATTGAATAAACGTAAATGGCTAATAAAAGGTTCAACAGAGAAATTCCGTAAAAATTGTTACGACAAGAATTACTGCAGCTTACACAAGCAATCTGTGATAAAAAGGAAAACAACTGGGCCAAAACCTTGTTTAAGTTGTGGGATTGGCGTGCGAGGTAAATCACAAATTTGCTTCGCTTGCGGTGGAAGCAATTTCAGCGCAATCCAAGCATATTATAATAAACGATCACCAAAATATTTTTATCGCAAGGTGATCCCACCAACGGCAGAACAATTTTTAAATAAGGATTACATTTTATCTAATAATTTATATAATGGTCTCATTGAATGATGTTTTAGCATAACGTCTGATCAAAGACAATTATTTCAAAGATAAAATGATACACGGACCAAACGGTGAAAAATATTATGTTCCGCCAATTGGCTCAATCATAACATTTAAAATTGAAAATAACGGAATTGGCAATACAATTATAGCACACATCAGTAAATCAACTGATTTAACAATGTTTTCATTAGTAAAGATTGTCGACGAATTTTCAAAGAAGTTAATAACCGGATAGGCACACTAACTTTACCGAAGGAGGAAATAGAAAAATGTTTGAAACGACCACTGACACAAGATGAGATTGAGTTAAAATCGGCTGTTGATGTGATAAATAACGGGAATTTAACAACAAAGACCGGTGTAGGGCGAAAAATATTTGTTAATAAATAAAGTTATTTCAGCGCGGGGGGGGGGGATTATTATTTTCATTATTAATATTATTATTATTATTATTATTATTATTATTATTATTATTATAAAAAAAAAAATGTTAAAAATCAAGTCCCAGTAATTTACCCTTTTTTGCCAGCATATCGTCCTTTCTCAAAATTTTTCTAAAATTGTTATCTTCACTCGCCATGCTTATTTTAAAATCTAATTCGCGCTCTTCTTCTACTAATTTTTTCATATTTTATCATTTTTTATCCAATCGCGCTTCAATTTTCATAATTTCATCCTACACAACGTTAATATCGTCATTTAAACTAAATTTTACAGATGATATTTCATCAGATTTTATTTTTTCAATTTTATCCCGATATTTTTTCTCATCAGCTTTAAATTTTATTATTTCATCAGATTCATTTTTATTTCTGTTATAAGTTTATTTCGCTCGTTTTCCAGTTTGTCTCGCTCATTTTTAGTTTATTTATTTTATTAAATAATTTTTGGTTAGTAAGATTTTCAACAATATATTTAAGTTATTAATTTCATCAGACTTAACCTTTAATTGTTTTTTTTTTATCTGGTAATATTTTATCAAGTTGAACATCATCTAATTCACACTTGTCCTCGTCATCTGTTTTTGGATTGGATAAAAAAAATGATAAAATATTTAAAAAATTAGTAGAAGAAGAACGAGAATTAGATTTTAAAATAAGCATTTCCCGTAAAGATAAAAAGTTTAGAAAAATTATGAGAAAGGACGATAAGCTGGCAAAAAGGAGTAATTACTAGGACTTGATTCTTGACATTTTTTTTTTTTTA
>JAECUM010005678.1:0-117015 GCA_016617855.1 Megalonaias nervosa
TCCAGCATTTGAAGTTAAGATTTATAAGGTGATCTGTATAACCTGATGGCTAAAACATGGTTTTTGGTCCAAAAGTATTTCAACAAAGGTCAAATTTGACTTATTCCAAATTCTTGCACAAATAATTTTTTCATGAAGTTCAACATCGTGGACCTATAAATTTTTCATGTTTTGTTGAACAGTCGACTATAAATACATTTTTCCTACATTAGTTTTACACCAAGTGGGAAGAGGTTACAGACACTACAAGGTGCATATAACATAAAAGTAAATATAAGAAAAGGTTAAAACCTTTATTATTATATGCTCATTTTTTTTCCGTTAACTTTACATTGTCAGAATCAATCCAATATTTTACGATATTGCACTCATGTGTACTTCATATTGCACTCATGTGTGCCCAATAGTGTATTAGGAACTGCTTTGTAAACAAATCATGTACACTCACGTAGTAGGCGCTTTATGTTTTAGTTGATTAAATTTGTTTCTGAATGAACTAAAGCAGATGTTTCATGGACTGCCACATACCAGCTGCTTTGCCATATTTTGTGTTAACTTTCTTGACACAATGTTTTGGATTTAGGCTAGCGATAGATGCCAGACAGGTCATAAAATTGCTGGGTCCCTACAAATAACATGCAAGTTACAAGGCATAAACTGTCTCCTTTTGCTGGTAATAAGAATGGCAAAAAATATTCTTACAGTGTTACATCTGGATTTTCTTCAAAATGTACTTTCTTAGTTCTGCAAATCTGAATTACATGAGCCATGTCATGGGTTCTCAAGCTTGATTACACATTTCGAAATTGTACTGTAATTTCGACTATATTCCAAGTGTAATTACATCCTCCTTACTGCACTCAAAATGAAATAAACATTATATTCAATAGTGTCTTTTTGATAATTGCAATTGAAAGACTTCATATTTTTCCCACATTATGATTTCAAACATTCAATGACAGAACAGAAAGACACTTGCAGATGTCAACACGCTTCTCCCTCGCTGCTGCAATCCCATGTACTTCATGTAGAATGGCACAGATAAATCCAGTCCATAATCACGAAATTTTGTAGAACGACAGAAATACCAAAATCTATTCATTCCAGATCAAATGGAAAATTTGTTGCAATGCGCATTCATTCACAATATAACTCCAAATTTCAATTTTAAGTAGACCAAAACGCCATTTTCTTTCGAAAGTTATGTCTAGCGCGTGACTAAGTTCAAATTTATCTGGGCAGAGTTATGTGCGCATTAATAATGTTGTTGTTGTGTAATGATGAATCTGCGCTTGTGTATTTAGTGTGGAATATGGCATACATTCAGTTACTTTGTTTCTTGTAGTGTATTTTTGTTTATATAATTAAGCCTTAGGTAGAATAAGAAAATGAGCATATAATAAAAAGGTTACTGCATTTGTATGGGAAAATATGAACTCGTTTTGTTGGATGGATATACTGCACTCCCAAGGTCGTGCAGTATTTCCATCCAAAAAACTCGTTCATATTTTCCCATACAAATGCAGTAACCTATAATTATGTTATGCAAAGTAATATATTTAGAACTTAAACAAATAAAAATAATGTTTTGTTTAATACTAAGGAGTACAACTAAGGAATAAATCTGTTAAAAATTAATAATAAACTCAACTTAAAAGTTTTAAAACATGATTAATGGGAGTTTTGTAGAATTAAACATGGCTATTAATAGTATTGTCTAAATTTTATGGACACTAAATATGATTCATATATCCCAATATATGCTAAAATTGAGATGTTTTAAGTGTCCAATGCAGTGTATCTGTGGTTGGCAAGAAAATTCACTACCTGAATGCAAGAAATAAGCAAATTAATTTCTTAATATTTACTAGAGTACATGAATTTACTTTACAGTCACTATTTGAAATACACCTGTCTGTGAAGCTTCATTTGTTCAATCTTAACTTGATTCAGTTCTGCGACATATTAAATCAGAACTTTTTTTAAAAGCAAGCAAAGAAGAGATCATTCAACATATTTTAATCTCATTTTGTACAAAATTAGGGTTCATCTATGAGTTGAATGAAGAAATTATTTTCATATAGTGTCTGTAACCTTTTCTCATCATTATAATAGTGCCAATTTTCAGTGTAGTTTAGAGGTCATCAAGGAATTTTCTTCTTACTGTTTGTATAATACACATTTATAAATGCCTGGACATTATATTGCCATCTTTTCAAGTCACAGTAAATAACTTGAGAAGTGATCTTCATTTCTTCATCAAGATATGATTTTCATATAAATTTGGATAATTTCATGGCTGAAACACACTAAATGGATATATTATGTAAACTTTTTATGTAGGAACATACTTCAGGTACATGATTTTTATTTTTTCCCTGAAATGGCCATAACAGACAATAAAATGAAACAAAGCAAGTTTAGGTTATGGACTCTACAGAAATTAGGGTTTCCAAGTTGTATATATACACACATACCATTACTACAGCACTGTTTCTTCTTTTTGCTCCATCACATAGTGTCCCTTCCTCCTATTTAGAACATCATAACAAAAGACAGGGTCCTTCAAACTCATTCATGTTTATCAATGCAGGGAGTGGATTATTCTTATTTTCATTATGATATATGTTCCAGATGCAATATTGTTGCATCATTCCTTTTCCTTGGAAATGTTTAAGATAAAGATGATGTAATTAAGATGTCATCAAATTTGTCCAAAGATAATAAATCAGAAAATAATAACCATAAAGTTTGTTACATTTGTTCTGTTAATACTTTTGTAGTATCAGTAACCTGTTTTTTTTTACTAATGCATTGAATGTTTGCAGAATTTTTTCAAAAGGTTTTGTTATTCCAACCTTTGACCCAGCATTTATATGTAAAAGTAATGTAAGAGTTATCAGTATCCTAAATGTAAAAAAATTTGTTACAGACACTACAGAATTTTCTAAATCCCTTTTTCATGGAATGATAAGAGCACTGACAATTTTATAGGTTTTGCATGATAAAAATATTGGTTTACTTGATACATACAATCAAAAATTAGTTTCTAAGAATGCTAATTGGATGAAATAATTATTTTCCCCACAGATCTGTACATATAACAAAATGGGTATATCAGAATAAAAAGCAAAACAAAATAAACCTCTCACATTCCATATTTCCTTTGAATTTTCACTTATTTTATTCATCTTGGTATCAAATATTTTATTGTTATGTATATCTATATTTTTGTAACTCTTGGTACATGATTTTATTTAATTTTTGTGATTTTTATTCATGGATGTAAATTGTGCAAAATGCTTTAGTTATATTTTGCCTTGTGACTCGAGTCTGTTAAGAGTAAAGCAATTACATAGGATCTATAAACAGATGCTTACGTATGTGTTGACAATTATTAATAATAATTGTAATTATAAGATTGAATGGCACCTTTGGATTAATTTTGCATTGGCTGATGGGGTTTTGACATTTCTAGACGAATTCAGTAACTTCCCTTTGGTTGGGCTGGGTCACATGAATAATCAAGTTCAACACAAAATGAATAGTAAGATCCATCATGTGGGGTTTATTGTGAAATATAGTTGCAACAGATGGTGTATATAAAGAGAGAACTGAGCAATCAGTTTCATTCTGATTTTTGAGTCATTCACATTTCTTGTGTTCCTGTTGTAAGTCTGCAGACATGTTTTCTGTTGTACTTAGATATTATTTGAGAAGACTGTTCAGTGGAAATAGAATGTGCTCATTATTTGGACTATAATATTATTCTGGAACTGTTATGACTTATTCGAAGGAATTCAGGATAATGCCATCTTGACAATGTCATCGTTCTTTGAGGACCAGTACATTTCTGGTTTTGAAATTTATAAGGAGCTTTTCATTAATTTAGGACTTTCATAGACCTTTATAAGGATTAGTTTGGGTTCATTTCATAATACTGTAAGTTCCTCTCACATTTTCATTTATGAGTTTGTTAGGTTTTAAAAATTTGTTGGTTTTGCTTCTTTCAGTTACTCAGTTGGGACCATAGAGTCATAACAATAGAACAAATTTTCCTTTCAGATGCAAACAATTTTGAAGATCTGTTGTTATCATAAAATAGACTAATACACTGTTGCAAATTGAGAATTTTCAGGTCAGACAGCATATTGCCCAATTATGGCCATTTCTGTGCTATATTTTTGGATCCCGACAAAAATGTTTACTTCCTTACCAATGAAACTTAGGTACAGTTAGGGTACATATTTTCACATGTTTTAAATCAAATACTTGAAACCAATTGGTAAAAATGTTACTGCAAGAGGTACATAACATGCAACAATTACAAACAAGCCAAATATTGTGTTTTAGTTGAGAGCATGATCTTCTGATCTACTCCCCAATCTGTATTTGCCACGACCTGTATTGAATCCAGGTATTTTCTATAGTTGGCCCTGAGTTATCTCATATGTGGAATAAAAGTTTGTTTACGGTGAAAAATAAGTCCTAAAATTTTTTGTCTCCTCCACAAAAGGAATACGACAACCATCAAGTGAGAGCATTGTGAAAGCATGAATTGAATGTAATCTGTGTAAGAGCAAAGAAACCGGTTTTAAATTTTCAAAATTTGGACCTGTATTCATCTGCCCATTTCTGAACTCTAACTTTATCTGTAGTTCATCAGTATGCATAGTCTTTGATCTATAGCAGGTCAAAAAGTTGTCAACATCTAACAAGCAGTCAGTTCCTATATTAGGACATTTGACTGTACAGCCTAAATTAAATAGGTCATTCATTATGCTATGTGGTGTTGTAAACTTTCTCTAAGTCAAAGGAGATAGCAACCATATGTTCTCTCTTACTGAAAGCTTTTCTAATAAATGCTTCAAGTCTGACAAAATGGTCATTTGTGCTAATCTGCCATCTGAATCCACACTGAATGTCTCATAGTAGTTTGTTGGACACTAGAGGAGTCTATAATTTATCATCTTGTCCATGTTTCTTCAGATACATCTTGTTAGTAATTTGGCATGACAGTTGGAGTGGGTCAGTATGGTCCTTTCAGGTTTAGGTACTGGTATCACTGTTGCTTCTCATCAAGACAGGAGGAAATCACTAGTTTCCCAAATTTTATTGAAAATGGCTTTCAGTGTATTGAAGCTGTATCAGGTAATATTTCAAAAGTTGATAGTTCAGTATCATCTGGTCCTGCTGAAATGTCATGGCTTGATTAAGTGACTCAGGTTTTTGACATGACAGAAGTTTTCTGAATAATTTTCTTGTGAGGAGTATAGTAAGTGTGAATGTTTTGCCAATGTATTTCAGATTTCTGGTATGGTTGTGACCATTTCATCAGATTTCTTAATATGTTTGATACAGCTTTTATTTTTGTCCAAGCTTTATCATACTGTATTCCATAAAGATTTAATCAAGATGAAAAAGTGCAACCTTCAGATATTGGATCTCCATGTTTCTCTCTCAAATGAAAGTGCAGTCCTAAAAATGTAAAAATGAAGAACTGCACAAAGATATGAGGAAGACAAAATCATGTAAAATAAATGTAACCATGAAATACAACAAATTAAAAGATAAAAGGTAAAGATATTAACACTCGGTAAAATGAATAAAATCTCATAGAATGAAGTAATTTTTGTATTTCTTAATATTTGTACCTTTTCTCCTTTGCATGTGGAAAAATGATTCAGGGCAATATTTTCTGTGGTTTCAATGGTCAGTGTACCATTGCTGCTAGCATCAATAGAGTATGTCAGTGTGTCTCCGTCATCAACATCATATGCTCCAATTACAGCATGGAACTTAAGGCTGTTCCCTTGGTCCTTGTAGATCTGTATTGATTGTAATGGCATTATTAATTTGGAAACAGACATTCTATAGTTCTTAAGATGAGTCTGAATACTGTTCATATCATGGCAATAAGCATCTGTAATCCTACCATTGTAGGGTAAGTAACATAAAAATAACATTTTGCTTCTGTATGCAAGCTTGCAGATGTTCAATACAATTAAGTAAAAGTCAGATGGTTCTTTAAATTAAAACACATGAAAAAACACATGTCTACCAGAACAGCATCTTACATGATGACTAAATTAGTCTGTAGTCTTCTTCAACAATGTTTTGACAGTATAAAATGCATGTTATCAGCTATCCTGATATCAATGATTAGGCCTTGGAACATCAATAATAACAGTGAAAGATACATACTAAGGCCAACTTTGTAATTCATTGTCAAAAGTGGGAGGTGGTTGGGGGGGGGGGGAGGGGAGGAGAGGAAGAGATCATCACTGGATAATCTTTACTGAATATAAAAAAAATGAAAATCACAGGAGAATTACAGTATCCAAGGATGAAAGATATACTTACAACAACAGGTTCAGTGGGATCCTCATGTATCATGGAATTCCAGGAATCATCAAAGAGGAAAGCTATTGGTGGGTCATTCAAAGGTAGTATTTCAACAGAGAAGTTTGTAAATGACATTGCTGGAGCTATTTCTGTCACACCTGGAATATCCTGTATTCTGATTCCAACTGTCACATTACCATGACAGTCCACACATGGTGTGAAAAGCAATCTGTAATGATTGTTAACAATATAAATGTTCTTTTGACAAACATTGCACCAATTTCCCAAGAGTATGCTTAAAAATCTTGCATTGCTGCTATGTTTGATATTAACAATTTATAAATGCACCAAGTTTATTGCCTATTTTGGTACTTTTTTCCCTCACAGACAGTTTAAAGTTTAAAAATCTATAAATCAGAGTTGCTCACATAGCTGAAATCTGCCTAAAACTCTAATTCAAAGAGCAGTTGTCCAAGAATCTGAATTAGTAGCATGCTTTTTGTCTGAGAAAAATGTTTAAAAGTCTGTTCAATGATAATGACAAAATGTAACTATGCTTTTTGTTAAATATTGTAAACTTATGAAAAGCATTTTTATAGAGGTAACTGACAGGATTTTCAATCTTAATCAACTTATACTTGCCCTATTCTGTTAGCTAAAGTTAGGCAACAGAAGCAATTGTCACATACTCTGAAGAAGGTGTTAATTTCTTCAACAGACCAATGAGAATGCACTGAATCTGTTGAGTCAGAGACGAAAGATGCCACTACCATTTGTTTCTTTAAGGGTTCACCCCAAGTGGCTGGTAGTATGAACTGTGAATACTTAGATAATGAATAGCTGAACATGTGGATTAGGGTGGTGGTGTTACCAATAAAAAAATTACACAATACTGAACTGCTCAGCGATGGAATTATATGGCAATAATTCAAGCACCAACCTGCAGGTACCCAGAGGCCAGTTTAATGAAAAAATGTTTGCTATATGGAAAATTAAAAAAAATTCATTTTCATTTTTAATATGACAATTTCTTTATAATATTTTTTGGGCTTTCACAGAGGGAAAAATGCTTGACCGGGATTAATATCTAGTTGTCCTATGCTCCTAGGCAATGGGTTTTTCTACTCCTGCCATACTTTCATTGTGTTGTAAGCTTTCTCCAAGTCAAAAAAGACAGCAACTGTATGTTGTTTCTAATGAAAGCTTCCCTTAATAAATTTTCCAAGTCTGACTAGAATGGTCTCTTAGGCTTCTCTGGCATCTGAATGCACCTTGAAAGTCTGAAATTAATTTGTTGTTGGATTCACAGTACCCTAGCAGTTTGTCAATTATCATTCTTCCCATGTTCTTGAAACGCAGGTTGTTAGTGATATGGGTTAATAATATTACTTGCTTCTTGCCAAGATGGTTGGAAGTCAACAGTTTCACAAACTGTATTAGGAAAGTGTATATACAGTATTTATTCTCATTTTCAATTGTTGGATTGGCATTTTAAATTGCGAAAGACCTTTTTCCACTCCCTGGTTGCATCTTTGCATGTATCAAACCATTGTTTGTTGACATGTTTAGGAATTAGTGAAATTTTTTATTTTGTATCCTGGAACATGTTTGTAAATAGGGATATCTTATCCACTGTGTTGACAAATAGTATCAGCTTTTAAATTCGACTTACACAGGGACTGGTACATTCCCCAATCTGCCTTGTTAACTTTCCATCATTGCCCTAGACCTTGAAGTTTAGGTGCATTACTTCTTGCACTGCAGATAGTCAGATCTAAGGACATGTAGGATCCTGTGACAGAATGCAGGTCGGTATATGACATAACATTAAAAAGGCAAGATTGTCTTTGGAAGCAGTCTTCTGTTTTCTTTTCTTTCCTCTCTTGATTATATCTCTGCAGCCTCAACATGTCTGTTGGCTGTTAAAGTCACAAAGTAGAACAAAAGATGTTGGTTCCAGTTCAATAGATGGTCAAGATCAGACTGATTGCTTGGAGGGAGACATGCTGAGCAAAGTATAAGACTTTTGTGTATGGATACATGAACAGTCATAGCCTGCAAAGTAGTACTGAGATTAATTTGGCTGTAGAGTTTTATTATTTATGATGATGGACACTCCTACAGTGGTTGGCAGAGGGAAGTGGGAACCTCTGTGTGTGTGTGTGTGTTTTAATTCATGGGCATTTATGGGGAGGGCAATAATGGGTGGTGACTGGGGTGGTGGCAGGCCAGCACAAAACCATAAGAAAAGTTTGATGTGGAGACTCAAAATCCATTGTCTGTACCTTTGAAAAGCCAGAGAAGTGAAACTCTACATTAATTGTCTGTACATTTGAAAAACCAGAGAAGTGACTGATCACATGGTACTCTATATGATCATGCAATGTTATGTAAGATTATCTAATATGGTTGGCTCTTTGAATTCTGCTGCCAATGCCAAACCAATAGGAATAGTTCTGCTCATGCGCCCCCCCCCTGTGATCCTCCAACAAGCCCCATGAAAACAGCAAGTAAGAGGCTAATAACAGTCTCTTGCATAATTCCCTGTCTGCCTCTCAGTTTCAAGGTACATGTACAACACCCCTATCCAAGTGTTAGCCACTGACTAAGCCTTATAATTTGACATTACATTATCATACCATACCACCAATTCCTCCCTCAATGGTCATTATCAGACAAACCCCATTGCAACACTGGCAATGTGTACCTACAGTAACTCAAGATCAAGCTGTGCATAAACTAAAATTTAATAAATTATCATAAAATTCCTGTGCATGTCTACAATTTAATTCCTTGTCTGTACAATACTGGCCAATTAATACTTAAGTTGTAAAAATGTAATGAGTTGAAAACAAACATTAGGAAAGAAAACATTTCAGAATAAAAGGAAACCTGTTGTACTATAAAATAAAAGACAAACATTAAAAACATAAAATCCTTAAAATATAGGGTAAAAATATGGAATATAAACCACATTCCCTCAAAAGTCTAAGTTTTTTTCTGGTGGTGTGGATAAAATATAACATAGTAGGGACTTGTCAGAAGACTGTTCCATACCCCTAACTTGTTCAAGCTACCATACCAACAATTACATAGAGCTATGTCAGACATTACTAACATCATCAGATTCATCAGACAATTTTCTATCATTGCAATTCCATAACTTTAGGATATTGTCTACAAAGTCTAATTCTAACTTTACGCCAATAAATTTGATCTGTGACATGCAAATTCTGTGAAGTTTGCACCTATGCTGTGCTCTAAGCTACCATAATCTGAATATGAATGGTCAATCACTAAAAGTGTGTTGGCATTTTATTTGTATGCCAAAAACTAGGAAATAGATGACGGGAAATTTGAACAATTTTGATGAAATATATGAATTTACATTGTTCAAAGTCGATTTTTAGTAGGAATAAATAGTTAAATGTTTTTTTACCACATCACCAACCACACACACATGCAACTGTAAATATATAGTATTATTGAGCCATATTTTCCACCAATATCAACAGTCACAACTTTTGAGCAATAATGAAGATAAACAAGTAGAATATTTGATATTAAAGTTCTTAAAGGCCACAGTTTGAAACTGGCCTGTTACTAGAAAAGAGTAGGCAACATATATTACACTGACTCATTTTACCAATTTTCAATTAATGAAATTTCATGTTAATGCATCTGAAACATTAGTACCCCTTTCTGATTATGCATAATCAGTTTTTACCACAACAAAAGCATGCAAAACTGGATATGCCTATACTGCCGCCCTGCCCACCATCCCCCATGCACCCAGTCACCATCTTTGTACTGTATTATTTGTTCTGTACTGTACTCAGAGCATTAGCCATTGTTGTGAGTTTTATCTCAATATATTTTTCACTCTATCATGAGTTCCAAGTGCTTGACAACATCACTTGCTAGCACTACAGGCATTAAGTCAAGATGGTCTACAGGTCTTGATCCAAAGCCAAACATTGTGAAAAGGCATGGAAAAGGTGAATGCTTAACGGACATAGCATGCAGCCTCCATCTTGCACCTTCAGGTGTGTGTACCATTCTCAACAGTACTGACAAAATAATGGCAAGTACAGTGACAACTACACCAGGCACAGCATTGCAAGTAACTAAAGTGCAAGATAAAACAATGGAGAAAATGGAAAATCTACTCAGTTTGTGGACTGAAGAACAAACACAGCAATCAAACACAGCCATGTAAACCACTGAGTTTAATCAGGATTTGTGAAAAATCAAAATCATTGTGGCAAGATTTATGGGATCGTGATGGCAGATAAGGATCTTCAGTCAGTCAAGAGACATTTAAAGCCAACTGTGGCTAGTTTGAATATTTTCAGAAGCATGCTAACCTGTACAACTTACACATGAAGAGAGGGGCAGCAAGTGCTGATGCTGTGATGGCTGAATGTTTCCCACATGAATTGGAGGAGATGATAAGGGAAGAGGAATATGTTGCATAGCAGGTACTTAATTTGGACAAAACTGAAGAAGATACTGTCATACACCTACATATCTAAGTTGGAACCAAGCTTCAAAGCATCAAATGATTGGCTTATGCTTCTCCTTGAAGGCAATGCTGAGGGTGATTCCAAGTCTTAGCTGATGTTAGTTTATCATTTTGAGAACCCACATGCTTTGAAGGGATATAGCAAGGCCGATATTCCAGTGGTTTGGTGCTCAAACTGCAAAGCTTGGGTGATGACCAGTCTTTTCCAGGACTACATCACATCTTATTTATTCTCTTTCCTCACTGGATATTGTCCCCAAAACAACCTTGATAACAAATGCTTACTGATTATTGATAATGCCCCGGTCATCCTGTCCACTGTGACTTTGTTGATAACATCTGTGTGCTGTTTTTACCTCCAAACACCATGTTGTTAATTCAACTGATGGACCAAGGCATTATCTCAACACTGAAAAGTTATTACATGTGACATGTTGTGAGAAAACTAATCTTGGAAACAGCCGGCAAAGGTAAGCCATCAGTTCAGGACTTTGGGAGAAATTATAACATCAAGAATGCACTGGATAGCATAGAGGAATTGTAGAATGAAATAAGCAGTGCAACTGTTTGGAATAAGTTGTGGCCAAAATGTGTTCATTAGATTGTATGGTTTGAAACAGAGAGGAAGGGGTTTTGAGACAGATTGTCAAGTTGGTGCAGGAAGCAGAATTTACAGAAGTTAATGAAGATGACATAAATGAGTTGTTAGAATCCCATGCAGAGGTTCTGACAAATTAAGATCTTATAGAACTGAGTGCATCAAGGGCTGCACAGGAAAAAGAAGATACTGATTCTCAAACATCCTCACCAAAATGCCTTATTGTGAAGCATATGTCAAAATATTTTTTGGTAATTGAACAAGTCCTAGAGGTTTTCAAAGAAGATGACCCAAATGTGGAATACATCCTGGGCATGAGCAGAAAAGTTGAAGATGCCCTTCATTGATATAGGGAGATCTATAAAACAAAGAAACAACATGGTAAGCAGATGTCGCTTGATACTTTCTTTAAGCTGAGGGACCCAGTGACTCCTCAGTTATCTGCCTCAGAATCTCAGCCATCAACTTCTACCAGTAAATCATCACCCGTCAATGTTCAATAGCGCTGCTTTGTTTTCTTATTCATATTTTCCTTTTCTCTTTTGTACTGTATGTTTGTTTTAATTAGTACGGTTAATTTCAAATTAATTTCTATTCATTATAATAAATAATTACATATACATGTACTATGATTTATGTACATGTATTATCTCAGGACACCTTTCTCTAATTATTGCCTTTAAATTAATGGGAAATTCATTTTCACTTCAAAAATTATTGCTTAAAAAAGGACTTTCAAGGAACACATCCCATTCATTAAATGACAAATTTGTGTACATATGAATTATCATTGGTCAAGTATGTGTGACCTAGTCACCTAGTCATATCAAGCACAGATGTGGAGGTTCTGTGATTAAGGCATTAGACTCATGACTAATAAGGCATGGGTTTAGTTCCCACCACTGGATCAGCCCAGGTTGGATACTGTGGATGTCCTTGAGCAAGGCTCTTTACTTGCCTCAGCATATTATAACCTTCAAAACAATGATGTGCTGAAAAATGCACCACCACTCCATGTATCAAACAAGGAACAGTATAATAACAAAAGATGTAGTAGTCAATCTTGTGATGTTATAAATAGTACATAGGGTTTTATTTATTAATGAATCTTGACCTCTCTACCAAAAGCTGTATCTCATTGGTTGTTCTGAGATTTCAGTGTGACCATAACTAATATTATACCAGACAAGATCTGATCTGTTACATAATGACACCAATCCATGCAATTCTTGTCCAAGTAAAAGAACATCTGCTGCCCCACTGGTAGAATACCTGGACAGTTTGCACTGTGTAACGGTGTTCATTCAATATACCTTTACCAGCGTAATAACATCATTAGTTTTCATCCAAAAATTGTGAGAAATTTTATCTATCAGCCAAATATATCTCTCTCATAAAGTGATCAAAATTTCAAAGAAAAAACTTGACTTACAGCCAATTGTATCATGATAAGGAGAATGTTTTCTCAATGACAGCCAAATTAGACTGAAGAAAAGAGCAACCTGCCTTTAAATAAATGTAAAGAGGCATTGTTTCTTTATCTTACCTTTTTTGGGAAAAAAAATGAGATATTGAGATGATGATACCAGTGGTATTAGTGGCAAGCCCATAACCTGGAAAAAGGTGTTCAGTGGGGCCCATCTTTTATAACAGTAAGTACTGTACCTTGAACTAATCTAACAATGACAATACTTCAAAAAAACTTATTACACTACATTAACAAAATAATGCATTGGGATAAGTTTAATATCTTAATCATGAAAATTATTTAGAATGATACAGTTGAAAAATATCGGGGTCTGATGCTAAAAGCCTTATAATGAATGTTTGTCATACTGAAGAAATTATTTTAAATGTAACTAATAAGCACATCCATCAGTTTTGATAAATATATACCAACAGTCAAAGAAAAATGGAATAAAAACTTCTGATTCTTACATGTTTATGTATATACTGTATTACAAATACAGAAAATGTCACTATAGTATTCAATTATCCCCGTGTCAGTTTGTAACCCCCATAGTGATTTTAAAAACAGAAAGCATCAAGATTATTAAAAATGCACAAAACTTACTCTTTTCATTCATCAATTTAATTTCTAATCAGAGTGCTCCTGGGGGACCCTAACACTATCAACTTATTTGCATTTCAAACCAAAATGGAGTTTCTTTACACACACACAACTGCTGTATTCACATGAGCTAGTATATTTTTAAAACAGCAGGAATGATTTTGTTCATTCTCTTATATAAGTGATTTTGTTCTTTCTCTTTGATAAGTGCTGAATGATTCCTAAAATTTCTGTAACACTGGGCATTACATTCCTCTGAACCCATGTACACAAGAGTTATACTGCATGCCCTTTCTATTTTGTTCAATTTTGTTTTAGAAATATTACAGCAAATATTGGACTTTTCTAGGAACCAGGAATGGACAGCAAGCAGGTTAGTTGTGTATTCTGAAAACTCCTGTTTGATTTGAAATGTGAACAAGATGACGGTTTAGGGACCCCCTGATGACAATCAGGTTAAAAATTATAAATCAATGAATGAAATGACTATTCTTTGTGCATTTTTATATCCTTCATGATTTTTGTTTTTAAAATCGCAAGGTGGGTACCAAACTGCAGGGATGGTAGGTAAATAATATGGTATGTATTGGAACATTGATGGATGTCCTTTGAATGTTCCATTATATATGAAGTCATCATCATTTCACATTAAAAACACAGCTAATGGACTGTTAACCATATAGAAACTATAACTTCAAAGATTTTATGAGTTGAGTTCACTTCTGTGGTTTATGTAGCACACAAAAATAGAACCTACATTCTACAGAGATATTTCCAGTCCAGCCATGTGCTCGACTGAAGTAATTAACATACCAAAGATCTGGACTAATTATTTATGCGGGATGAGGCAAATTACATTGTCATGAAAAGTCATGTTACACTATCAGCCAGTCAGCTCTCAAGAATAGTCAATCTTTGTTGATGTTCTTAGTCAGTGAAGTATGTGTTGAAAACAATCCATTAGCAGCCTCAATTAAGGTGCCTTAAAAGATTTTTGTTTGTCCCAACCAAACCATCCCCAAACTGTCCATGTCTTGCTTACTCATCATATAGACTATTTATGTCTAAAGTTTCTTAGTTCATACATCCAATTAGGTATAAAAAGCTTCAATTTATTGCCTATACTAAAATTAAGGCTCATGTCTTAGCCTTTGATACTACATTCAACTCAGCTGACAAAAACTAGGCATATAAATAAAAGCAAGCATTAATTTATAAACATTTACTTGATGGACTGCATAACTCAATACTGAGTGAACCACAGCTCCTGAAAACACCAAAAATATTTGATTCTGCTCATGAAGGTTCTTGGTCTTGACAAGTTTTTCTGTACATCTTTTAATCAAATGTAGAAAATGATCTAAATATATTCACCTTCCTTGTGGAGTCAATGAAATTTGGTCAGATGAACCCCCACCTTCCAGGAAATACTCTACAGGATCCATTTCCATGTCATCTGCTTCCAATTGGTAGACAAGAGTTCCTATAAAAATCAATACTGAAATTATTTGACTGAATTGGTCCTTAAACCAGTGAATGAAATGAAAATATTAGACTTTTAAAAAATTTATTTAGAAGGATAGAAATATATAAACTGAAATTTACTGGCACTTCTCCCCCAAAAAGGAGCCAGTAAGATTATCTGAAACAATTAACTCTGTTTCTTGAAACTTTTAAAGTACATTACTGCTAAGAATTAAATGAAATGCAAATGCAGTTAATTTTTTTCCCCTTACATTTATAACAACACTACACAGCAAAGTGTGTAAATATTTTGTTTCTGGACACCAGTGCAATCATGCTCCACCTTATCTTGAACTGAGATCATTTTCTGCAATTTCCAATATATTGTAAACCCTGTGATAACATGCTTTTGTTATAACATAAATTCAGATAACAGCACAGTTGTAGAGGCTTCCAAAATGTTACAATAATTTCACCAATTTCTTGAAGTACTACAAAAGCTTTAATGACAAAGGAAACAAGATATTGATTCAATAATTTGGCAAGATGTGTTCTGTTCTTGAAAAAAAATCTTACCACTGCTTCTTGTTTATTTTTGAAAGACATTCTCCTTTCAAAACTGATAATTGTGAATCTAATTATTATTGAACCATCAACAATAAAAGCATTAAGTCTTCTTTGTCTTCAATGCATCCTGTGTACAACTGTTACTCAATCCGGGGTAAATAATAGCCAAGAGATTTTTGCTCTGTCATCTGCCATAAACAACCAAGCAGCAAACAATGAGGTGGACAAAAATGTTTCTAACCTGAATTAATAAATTAATTAATTTACCAATCTGTTTAAGGTAAAACAACAGACCACCAGTACCAACTCAGTGAATCATCATACACACCCATGCACCAAAACAGTAGCAGTGTTGAAATAAGGGACCAATAATTTGATTGTTGGTGTGGCAGCTTTAGGATTTTTAAAAAATTTCAGGCTCTCAAATAACTTGAAAAAAATATTCTTGCTCTGATTTATAGGAAAAAATCCTATTATATTTTTATTATTAGTTTAAAAAATTAATTACCTAATTATCTTGCAGTAAAAGAAAGAAAAATATCCCAGTTCAAAATAAAATCTCAGGCCACTCCAATTCCTCTTACCTCAGTTAACTCCATAAACATAAATATAACCCCATAATAAGTCTTTCGTGTAATTTTGAAGTGATCATAAGGCTATACCCATATGCTTAAAACCTGACTCAGTCCTTCTCATTTTCCAGTCAGAAATGCAGACTGGCTTCAAATCACAGATGACTTGTCATTGTAATGCATAAGTTACTTGTGCCATTGCTGAACATGGACTGAAACAGTCCCATTTAAATTATAGGGGTCAATTATAATCAAACATGCTACTCCCTGATTTTGCTCTGCAGAGTCATAGTTATTAACATAAATATCACTTTATTAATTTTGATTTTCTTCCTTTGCCTTTTTGGGGCATAACTGTTATTTTGAAATCTCAACCTTTATCCATGAAACTAAAATGTTTACTCTCATACATGGGTGAGGCAGTTTTACACTTACTAAGTAGATCATCTCAAGTACAATACAAGGTCAACACCCTTAACTTAAGGTTCAGTTAAGGTATTTTTAAAGCAAGAACATAAAATTTCCTTTTAGAAACTCCCAATGTCTGATTTATGCATTTTATTGTTGGTCATAGAACAGTCATTTTGGACATGTTAAGCATATATAAATATTTCAGAAATACAGTGGTCTTTAATTTAGTGCAACTGTGTAAGTAGGAAATTAAGTATCTGGATTCAAATGGAATCTAGCAGAGAAACTCTTGACATAATGTTTCTTTGTGCATATTTTCAATGGAATCACTATAATGGAAACAATCTTACAATGTGACTGATTGATGAGTATATACATTGCAACTATTTACACTATTCAGTTACCAATTTCTTACACATGTATATGCATGTACCAATAGTTCTCTGACACAAAAATAAATATAAACTATGTAATGGCATAATTTCTCATTTGTATCAATTTAAGTTGGTAACTGCATCAATAAAGTTCATAGTTTTGCAAACACACCCTCCCATATATACACAATATTCTTCAGTAAAATGACTTGTTTGGATATTTCTTGATATGTTACATAACACTTTATGGACCCCGACCATTGTGTTATAGCAGGATTTCACTGTATCAGCCCATATTCAATGGTTTAATTTATTGTTATCCAACTGACTGCATCTGAAGTCACACCATTTCTAGTGGAACCACCCCCTGATAAAATGTTGAGCATGACCTAACAAACATTCCTACCAAGTTTATTGACATTTACTAAACTATTAATGAGAAGTATAAATGGGTGTTACATATCGTTCCCAAGGAAGTCACATTGTTGCTTAGGATGCTGACCCAAAATTTTTTAAAGAAGCACCACCAAGTCAGACTAAAGAATGACTCAGTTAATCTGGAGATGAAGTTGAAAACAGGATTTTCATGTGGTTTGCATGGAAGCCAAATCAATGCCATCCTAGATACAATTTTGATAAAGCAAGTCCTAATAAACATTCCAACCAAGTTTGATTGACAATGGCCCATCCATTCAAGAGAACAAATGTTCATGTGTACTTCTGTCTGGTAGCCAAGAAGCCATACCACTGGAGTCCCTCAGAAATAATTTTGATAACGCATGTTGTAAAATCATTCAAACCAAGGTCGACTGAAATTGGTTTATCCAATCTGGATAGAGTATTGAAAATATATTTTACATGTGGTTGCTATGGAAACCACACCTATGCTATTTTTAAAGAGCATTCCTAAGAAACATTCCAACCAAGTTTGATCAAAATTGGCTAAGCAATTTTGGACAAGAAGTGGAAAATATATTTTCCATTTTGATTGCTGTAGAAGCCAAATCATTGCTATGGAAGATACTCTGAGCATAATTTTGAAAAAGTATATTCTGGGAACATTTCTATCAAGCTAGACTTAAAACTTTTTAAGAAACTGAAATCAGCAATGAAGATGAAAAACAAATGACAGTTGACAAATGATGAATGCAAAATACTGGGCCAAACAATAAGATTGTGGCCAAAGATCCAAATGGGTAAAATTCTGAAAAATTTAATCAGAGTGTAATGACACAACAATATGTGCTTAGTAGTTTCATATCAATAATCTTTATCAAGTTTTAAGGCAGTTCATCAAAAATTGTATTACTGGTTGCACATAACTGAGTTTTCATATGTAATATACATATTTAAAACCACAACTTGGCATAAGTCTAAACAAATGCATCAGAGGAAGACAGATCCAAATTTGACCAATTTGGTTAAATTCTTTTGAGCAGTCTTAGAGAGGCATTTTCAGGTTTTCTCTTTCTAGCAATGTTGGTGATATCTGATAGTGGTCTGTGAGCTGACATTATTTGCACAAATGTTGAAAGCCCAAGCCTGGAACATTTAGTAAAATTTTGTTAAATTTAGTTGAGCTGTTTTTGAGAAGAAATCATTGAAAGTTTTTTTTTTTATTTTAGAATTGGTGGCCATATTTAAAATTGGATCAATGCAATTTGTAAAAATCAGAAAGCCCTTTGTGCCAGGATGCTTCCTGTCAAATTTGGTTAATTCTGTTTAGCTGTTATTGAGAAGAAATTGTTTAAAGATTGTCTATTTCTGAGAAATAGTGGCCATGTTTGATAGTAGACTGGGCATCATTTGTATAAATCAGACAGTTCTTCATGTCAACTGTATAATCTGAAAGTTCATCAATCCTGGATGCTGTCTGTCAAATCTTAAAATTCACTTACTTTGACCAGAAGAACAGACTTAAAGATTTAATAATGTTTATTTCCTTAATTATTGTCAGCATATTTTGTTTTGTAATTTCATGGTGTTTGTTTTTGTAATCTTGTCATTGTATGTTTTTATGCATTATCTAATACTGTAAAGAGCTTAGAGCTTCTGAAGATTAGGTGCTGTATTAAGTCCACATTATTATTAATGTTAATTTGGTAGAATTTTGTTGAGAGCAGTTTCTGGGAAGCTGTTTAAAGTTTCTTCTGTTTTATATCTGATGGAGGATCAACACCATTTGTAAAAATGTGAGACAGACTCAAATCAGGAAAATAAATGTACAGTGTGATTTAATTCTGTTCAGAAGATGAAGAAGATGAAAGTGTTGACAGATAATGCATAATGCACAGATGCATGATGAATGAAGGGCCATACCAAAAGCTCACTTGATAATGGCCTGGTGAGCTAAAAATCTAAAATTATCTATCAGGCAAATAAATCTATTAATATTTCTTTCTCTGTTATCATGGTGACTTTGTATTCGTCATTCAAATGACCATTTTCTACACAAATATGAAAAGAACAATATCTGCAGTTCCATATGTATCACTCTATAATCAAATAAGAATAAGCTGCCATGGCCCAACATACCAGAATCTTCCTCCATGACAACATTGGTACCACTAATGAGATGTGGAGGATCATTGATTACATTTAAGCTGACTTCAGCCATAGCAAACTGAGTATCTGTTGTAAAGAATCTGGTCTGATTGGTCTCTGTGGACACTGTTTGGTCAGTGGACGTTTCTAATGATCGTTTTGACCTGCTTGTACTGTTGGCTGACAACAGTTCTGATAGGAATTTGGATACTTCAGCTTCAGTCACTCTTGTTTCACAAACCTAGATGGAATATACACAAAAAATACATCTTTGAATTTTAGATCCATCTATGTATTCATTTTAATGTAACCTCAAGCAAATCATGCAAACCAGTAAATTCAGTAAAATTTTGTCTTCAACTTATTATGCTGAAATCATAAAAAATGGATAATGGTAAAGTGTGACCTGATCTCTGAGTGTTCTGGTGTTAAAAGAACACAAAAAGTAATATTAAATTTGACCTTGAACACAATTATTCTAACTGTGATAAACAAAACACCTTACATGGTCATACACTCTATATCTGGTTATTAGTGAAAGGAAATTATAGAGAATCTGATTCTCAGAGGCATGATAAATTTTGGCACTTTTTAATTGGGTAGATTTGCAAATGAACTGTAAACAATTAAAACATTTGTATAATTATAACAGAGAGCTGGAAAAAGAATGTAATTACATTTAATCTGCACACATTATTAGGGGTTTTAATTAGGTACAAATTTGATACCATAATTTTGTAATGAATAGCTTTATTTTTACAACCAACTTATTTTTCAAATGTGATTTGAGTATTTAGTAAATTACATGCAAAAACCCCAAAACAGCAGATCTCCAGTGTAAAGGCAGGAGTCTTGCAGTGGAATATTATTAATGTCTATATAGTAGATAAAAGAGTCAAGTTGAAGTATAGATGGTGCAGTCTTGCAGCTGGAGACTGCAAAAACAACAACACTTACTCCACTGAAAATTGGTGCAATTTTTCTATCAAAATTTTTAATAAAATTCCGTGGGAAATCTGTGGACTTTTAGCAGAATTTCATTGTACATTCAGATACAATTGAGCTGTTCAGCCTAACTTCAGAGGATTAATTCAGGGGAAACAAAGCTGACCTATTTTCACAGGTTGTTAGCCTTAATTAAGTAGATGAATTTAGTGCAAGTGCAGCACACATTTTCAGTGAAACTGAAACCTAAATTTACGATTCTCAATGGAAATGAATGAGTATTGCAGCTGAATTGCAATTTAAAACTGATCATTGAAGATTAATTTCAGAAGATAAATTACTGGTTTTGTAACTGATGTGCAGCAGAACTGCTCTTGACCCCTTCTGAATTTGAGCTTTTCAGCTGACAAGTCAAACATTTCAGAAGTGGTACTGCAGGAATTGCAACTGCAGCTTTTCAACTTAGTACATAATTCATGTCAACCAGAGTAAATCAGCAAACATGTATTTGTTTTAAACCTTGGATTCTATCAATGTTCATGAATTTGCAACCTAACTGCAATGTTTATCTTCACATTACAAGTATATTACATTTCCAAAATATACAGGTACCATCTGAGGAAATGAAACAGTTTATGAAAACGTGCTTCACTCATCTTACTGATGCCATCATAGGTCATAAAAAATTATTTTTGAAAATATTTAAGGGTGTCCCAAGATATAGTCATTATGGTGCTAAAAGGTACAAGATAAAATGTAAAGAAGGTGGTAAAGCAGATTTAAGTAGCTTGCTGCTACTGCCCAGACCATTCAGCAGTGTATCAGTGGAAGTACAGTGGACTGGCAATTGACCACATAAATTCCACTAACTATTCAGATGCTTCTCAGCAGAAGTACAATGGATTTGCACTGGACCACTGAATTTCAGTGCAGCCTAACAATAGCTGCACTGTATTACTCAGCTCTACTGCAATTTAGCCTCTTAACTAACTGTGGTTTTCTAAAACAAGCTATTTGGTTGAGGTCATTCAGAGCAAATTATAGTAAATGGGGTCCTTTGCAATGCACCAATCACTATTAGCTCTAGTTTAAATATCAAAGTCCTTAATATTTAAACTAGAGCCTGAGATACCAAATTAATTTGCATCAGAATATGTCAAGGGTTCTTGAGCTATGCTGGTTACAAGAAACAGTCCAGATAAAAATAAGAAATTATCTGTCAAGAGCCATAACTTAATTCAACTGGAACGATGAGACAAAACCTATAATGAGCACATCTAGGTCTTTGAGACCATGATCATACCAAATTGCCTCAGAATATGCTTAATGGTGCTTGAACTACACTGGTTACAAGCAACATCCCATGTAAAGATATTAAGTTAATTGTCAAAGGTCGTAACTTTTGGAACTCATTAGACAAAAAGCAAACAAGGATCTCAAAATCTGTGAGACAATGTTCACACAGAATAGCATCAGAATATGTTGAATGATTTTGGAATTATGCTGGTAACAAGCAATATCCCATGTGAAGATTATAAGTTATTTTTCAAACAGGCTATAATTCTATCCAAAATGCAGTTAATTAGACAAAGCCCTTAAAAAAACCAATCTAGGTCTGTGTGATGATTTATACGGCATATTGCATCAGAATAGGAGCACAAGCAAGGATCCACATTTTTTTCCCTATACAAAGCCAATTGAATTGACCCTGATTAGTTGAATGCAAAGAAAATCATGATCAAAATTTGTGAACAAAACCCCTGATATATTGCTTGTTTTATAATCTAAAACAGTGATTAGCATCTGGAGATTTGAATCAACATCATGAAATTCTCAACTTATAATAAGTCCTATATTCTGTTACATTTTCTTTATAAAAATTATTTGCAGAACAATGTAAATAACAATTGTTGATAAAAGTGAAAATGTCACAAATTTCTATCGGTGACAATACTTTAAGAATTAAATAGGTTTTTGTCAAGTGAAATTTGTGTATTAGTTATATATTTTAATTTGGTTTCAGTGTAATTAACTTGTATTCAAACATGAAAAATGTCACTCTACCATCACAGCTATGTCCGTGGGCTTCTGTGAGAACCTAATTAACTGCCAACTGTGTTTCAACTGCAGACATATTTGTTGCATTGTTACACTCAATTAAAAGCAGACCTGCTTTGCATTATCACATGAGTGATGTCTTTTGTATCAAATCAAATAAGGTAATGGAATTAATGAAGAGTTAAAACTTATGCAAATCATACATGCCAAGATCTGGTGGTCATGTTTGTGTGTCAGGCCAACTCAATTCATTTCACCTCTCTAACACTGTTATAAATATTACTGCGCAAATAACAATTTAATTACTTTAAATTATCCTAGTCATTCACAAATGTAATCAAAGATAGCATGTCATCCAAGCAAAAGGTGTACCCAGTGAATTGAAAGCTTTGTCTGATAGACACAGTTCATTATGGAGAAGCATGTTCCAAAGTTTTTAGTGAACTTAAAATTCCTGAATTAGCACTCAGAGATTTGCTCAAAGATAGGCAGATGTATCACTCTTATTTGCAATGAAATCACAGCATGAATAAGTCACTAATAAAACAATTTTTAAAAAGTTAAGTTTTAATTTTGACATTTTTGTCACAAATGTCTACTTATTGAAGAAAAGGAATCTTGTTTTGTTGTGCAAAAAGCAGTGATGTAATACACAGCCTTATGCAGGTACACAATGAGGCACACATGTAAGAGTTGATACATCTTGGAGTTATGTTTTTCATGATCTTGCAGAGACTGGGTATCTTGAAAACAGAGGTAATTTATCCTGAAAAGTGAACACTTTTACTAGAGAAAACTGTTTATTAACAATTATACCCAACATCACTATAAAACAAGTATTCAGCCATTAAACAGCACTGTTACCCTACCCCCCCCCCTTGTCTTCTTGATGTCTAGTCGGGATGGCACCTATTCTTTACTTACATTTCATTGGTCCCTCAGTAACTTGTGCCTCAACTTATAGTGCGGTCTATGTTTTTGACTGTTGTGCTCAAGTTATTGAGGGAGAGTTGTATGTCTAATGGTTTCTGAGCTATATTTATTATAAGAATCTGCTGTTATGGACATCTAAAATTAATGTAAAATGAGCAACAACTCCATCAAAGTGGACATGAACGGACAAACCCTTTAAAATGTATATCTATGTGTAACAGGCAACTCACCACCAAATGGCACCCAATTATGTGAAAGATATGCAAAGTTCTAGTGGTTACAAAAAGTGTGAATGGATAGATGAAGTGATGGACAGACAGGCAAACAGAAATGACAATCACAATAGGGTTCTCACAGCCTGGTGCAGGGCCCTAAATATATACTGTAAAGCAGAAATATTTGTGACGAATTTTAGTTGTTGTTGAAGGTAAGAAAAATATCCATGAAATTAATTCTATAATGAAAAATGGTATTGTTGATTGAGTGTTAAGGTAAACAGTGTGACCAAGTGAAATGCTATCCCCAAGAAAATCATGTTTATTCCAAAGCCACAAAATTTTTAATTTTTATTCCCATAAATATTTCTGATTTTACAGTACATGTACACATGTACATTAATTTTAAATAGTATGTGTATGAATACCAGCACTTTACAAGACCATATTATGTATTTAAAACTGAATATGATAAAAATCATTGTTCAACATGTCTGCTCTAAGGGACAAAATTACAGAGGGAAATGTTTGAACTTTTAATTTTTGAAAAGAAAGCCAAAAAACTGAAAGAGACTGATATGCAGATAATTATACCAAACTTCATTTGTCTACATCAAAATGCTTTAGAGTTATAGGCCAGGAAGCAAGAAACAATAGTGATATGTAATCTTCAAATATGGTATGCAATATATCAACTAGTGTGTGTTTTGATTTGCAAGTTTAAACAAATTTCTTTCATTTTTGGGAATGGCTTTATGGTTATAGATCTGAAATGAGTGTGACAGGTGAATAGATGGAAAGGGTAATTCTATCTTTCCTGCATTTTGCACAAAGGCACAAAAAACTCTCTAAACTAGATTCAACTTTCAAATACCCATATGGCCACACTGCAAAGACTAAAATGCTACAATGGCATGAAAATCAAACTAGGCTATTTACAAATGCATATCAACATGTGTAACAAATTTCATTGGACTAAATGTAGTGGGTTTTGCCTACTTATGCTAGCAATGTCCAAAAAGTCAAAACACCACCACACACCCCAACAACAAAAGTAAAAGTTACTGTAATATCGAGAAAATCTAATCAGGTCATTTAATTATGACCACAATCAAGTGAATAAAATTTCACATTTCCAAGCTGAATAGTTTTTAAGCTTTCACAGTAAAACAGATTTGGGATGAACATATACTGATGGCATAATGTAAGGATTTGCTTATGTTCAGCAGTGAAATAAAAATAAAAAATTCCCCCTTCTGTAACTGTGGTGGGGGCATAAAAAATAAATACATCAACCTGTGACGTGTATATTGTACAAGCAAATCAATTTGCAGGTACTAGATTGCTATAAAAAAAAGCTGATAAATCATGTCAAATTGTTTCAGTTCATCATTGTTTTCTATGCTAAGTTTATGTCCATAATAATAACTGATGCAAACTTTACTCAAGTAGACCCATCAACTGTTGCCAAATTTATAAACTTTTTCCAAATATGTCAATATACTGCATTTTCAGATACAGTTTTTGTTTCTTGACTTGGAAAATATCTTTAAAGACAGAGTAAAAATAAAATCATTGCAAAGAGAGAAACATAATCTAGGTAGTCTTGATATAAAACAAATAAAGGCAGTACTCACTTTTTCTGTCGTTGTTCCTTCTGCTGTGTTGTTAACCTCATGAGCCTCATTATCTAAGCAAGTTCTTTGTGATATATGCCATTTTTGAGTCACTAGGAAAAAAAATGACAAAAACATACTAATATGAAAGCTGAAATCAAATTTTTTTTCTAGTTTTTTTTAACATGATATACATGACAATTTAATTCAGATTTCATGATCAAATCAAGTAAAAAATTGTTTAATATATCTGCATAATTTTTCACGAAATTTCTGCACTAAGGAGATAAACAGAAATGTGTCACTATAAGAAGGATGCCACTGGAAGTGTGTTACATTTAAAAAAAGTAGTTTAGTCAAAACCACAGGCCATAACTCCGCTATAAGTTTTGTTACCAATAATGAAAACTGGACTTAACCTAAATGTTCTTAATGTAAAACTTCAAACAAAACTTGGTTCTGTCCATGAAATCCTCATGCAACTGAATTTTCTTCAAAAGTATTAAGAAGCCACAAAATTATGATACAACTGTAGAGCAAAATTATGAGTTAAAAAGAAAAGGTTTTGTTTTGTTTTTAAAAGTCTGTGTGATCATCATCTAATTTTATTTTATCAAAATTTCCAAATATGTAAAAATATATATAAGAAAAAATTGACATAAAGTCTAAATTTCTGAATATTGTCTGAATACTTTTTGTCTAAAAAATTCTGAAAGATTGCAAATTTAAATTATTTCCATTTAGGAAAGAATAAAGGATCCTAAGTGAAGAGTAATGCAAGAAATAAAATGTATCAATTAAAACAATATTGAAATGTTTTAAAGTTAATGTACTATGTAATATTACTAGCTGTGTTAATGATTTATTTTTACAAGTTGTAATCAGTTCAAAATGTACAATTATTTAAGGAGTTACTTTTTCTGCTTGTGTACTTGTATGCCCAATATCAAATGGGGATATGAAATATGAAAGAAGTATACTGTACAGACAATATTTTCATGTTTTACTTAATAAATTTTTTCAAGATTTCTTCTTTAGTTTCATCTGTTGTTATATTACTTTTATCTATTTTTAAAAATATGTATGAACACTGTCAGTTAGCAAGTAACAATGTATGAAAAAGATGCATTATTTGTGATGAAAAATAATTATGACAATTTACAATCTTAATCAGATTTCTTATATATATATATATATATATATATATATATATATATATATATATATATATATATATATATATATATATATATACAATGATTTATATTCAAATTTAAAGAATGTCTTATGAAAAATTAATGCTTACTGTGCAAAACAAATTAGCAAACATATTATAGATATGATGTCACTTCTTATCTACAGTTATCATGGTGCTGTGAACTGTGGGAAAGACTGAACGTCACATGGCACAGTTACAACATCATTCTCTTTTTGAATAATGAAAAAAAATGCCCAAACAATTTTAATGATTACAATAAGTCATCTGAAAGACAATACTAAACCAGTGAAAAGTATAGGAGGCTTTGTAAAATAATAGGCAATTTTTGACTGGCCTTAAAATCAGTACATACTTTTTGTTGTTGATAACCAATGTAAAATCTCAAGAACTGTATTGTATAGAAAAATACATTCATCAGCAAATGCTTTTTCTTTGTGTGTCCAGGATTTTCAACCTGTGCAAATTTGATAAATTTTTAAATACTCATTTGGCTATTAGTTCATGGACAGGTTGTCACAGTGTACTTTTTTCTCACACTTATCTTAGTAAAGACCCATACTTGGGGATGGACAGTCACAAACAGCAGTGCCAAAATTCATACCAACTCATAGATTTTGAAGTGATTTCAGATCTCTTGGAATGTAAGCTCCATAAAAAAATAATTTTTTTAAATAACAGTTAAATACCCCACATTTGTCAGGAGATCATCCTTAAAAGGAATCTTACTGACATAATCTATCATTTTATTTAACAAACATAATGGCCTAAAGAGCTGAGGAAAAATATTTTATATTAATTCTGAAAGCTGTTATAAATATGCCTGAATGCTTTCTCAAGAATGTCAGAATAATGTCAGAGTTCTTATCTTTAATCTTTTAAAATTCTTTCTGAAACCTGTCTGAATCTTCTTTAATACTATCTGCTTTTTTCTGAATAATGTACGAATCCCTTCCTCAAACGTTTTCTGACTAATGTCTAATTTTTTGTCTGAATATTGCTTAATCAATCTGAATTTAAGAGTAATATTTCCTTAAATTGTATAAATACATGTAACTTCTTAATCTTTTTTTAATTTGTTTTGGAAGTGTCTTTGTTGGAAATTAGTCCAAACGTAATGAAGCAAGTACCTTGGAGGAACTGATGCTCTACTGGCTGAAAAGAATTTCCAGGAATCCAAATTCTTCTTTTTGATTTCTGAGGACTGAAACCAGCTGTGATATTCTTGAGAGAGTCCTAAATACTAAATTTGGTGACAAAGCTATTTTTTGTGGTTGAATTAATGTGTTCACAAGAGTCTTGTAAGTGCAGTGCAAAATTCTTTGTTAATGGCCTTTGACCTTGAACCTGACATTATGGATAGATGATTTCTGAACAGGTTTCAGCCAATGTCATGATGCAACCACATGCTAAGTTTGGATAAATCTATAAGCAATATGTTTTTGAAAAAAAACAAAGTTAATGAAGTTGTATCATTCAATGTAATACATTCATACTTGTTTGTGTTACAATGATACAAGCCTGCACAGCTATCAGCTTGTCCAATGGAATGCAACTAAATACAAAGTCTGTTCAAAATTTGCTTGTATATGTAGAAGTCATTGTGCTCAGTAAAGTACAAAACTGCAAGCAATAACCTTTGACTTGAGCCCAAAACATCTTCATAAAAGTGGATATCTTGATGGGTCTAATCTGCACCGTTTTCATTCCGAACCACTTTAATACTGCAGGAATTGTTTCAGTGAAATTCACTTTTATGCCATCATATCTGAAACAGTAGTGATAACAAGATTTTCAAAATGGCTATGATGCTATGTTTGAGGTCAGATAAACACCGTTATCATTCAGAACCAGCTACATATTGCTATAGTGTTATAGCGAAAACCCTGATCATAAATCAGAAGCAGCTATATAAAGATTTTCATGATGGCTCTCAGGGAACAATTTTGGAGGCTGTATCAGCATCATTTCAATACATGAAAAACTGTATTTGCAAGAAAGAAGTTTTTTTCAAAACAAAATTGTCAGCAAGGCCATTCATTTTGGAAAAGTAGCTGTTACAAAACTTGACAACTTTTGGGAAGTTGCATAGGCATCATTTTCATTTTGGACCAACTAGATGCAATGAGATGTGTTTAAGTGAAAACCAAGTATCTAGTGATGACAAGATTTTGAAGGTTAAATGAACTAGTTATAAAAAGATTTTCAAGATGGTCACCATGGCTTTCATGCTGGAGGTCTGATCAGCACCATTTTTATTTAGGACTAAGTACATATTATAAGAATTCTTTAGTGAAAACCCATGCTTCTAATGATCATATGCTCTGAAGAAGTAGTTATAACAAGATTTTCAATCTGGCAACTATGGCAGCTATATTGCATGTCAGACTGGTACCATTTTCATTTAGGACCAATTATATATAATAAGAAGTCTTTCAGTGAAAACCCCATGTTGCTACAGCTGTCCATTTAGAAAATATAAGATTTCAAGGTGGGCACCATAGTTACCATACAGGATGCAAGATCAGCACCTTTTAATTTAGGACTATCTAAATATCGCACAAAGTCATTTAATGAAAAACCTCATGTTCCTACTGCCATATGGTTAGAATTAACTATAACAAGATTTTCAAGATGGCTGCCATGTAGGCTGTATTGCATGTCAGATTGGCATCATATTCATTAAGGACCAACCAGATATGATAATACATCTTATGGTGAAAACCCTGTGTAGCTACAATGATCTATCTTGTGAAAAATAGCTATATTAAGCTTTTGTGATGATGCTGTAGGTATGATTAGCACCATTTTCACTTAATACCAAATAGACATCACTAGTGTTTTAGTGAAAATCTCTTGCTAATATAACCATCAATTCAGGTGGAGTTGTTATAACAAAATTTTCAATATGGCTGCCATACTGGATGTCTGAGAGGCAGTTTTCATTTAGGACCAACTAGGCATCATAAGTTTTTCAGTGAAAACTCCATGTCAATACAACCATTCATTCAGAAGTAGCAATAACAATATTTTCAAGATGGCTGCCTTGGTAGCCATACTAGATGTCATAATTGTGTCAGTCTAATTTATGGCTAACTAGATATCATGAAAAGTCTTTCAGTGAGAAGATTAAGTCAATATGATCAACTATTCAGTAACACCAAGATTTTCAAGATTTCTGCCTTGATTGTAAATACTGACTGTCTGAGGGGCACCATTTGCATTCTGGACCAATTAGATTTTGGTATGGGTATGTGCATAGTTTCATTGCAGTCCTGTCAGTATTTTAGGAGAAGTAGTGATAACAATTGTGGGCTAATGGACAATGAACACCAAATGACTGGCCATCACATAAGCTCTTTTGGCTTATGACAGTTCAGCTAAACATTTTGATATAAGAGTTACTTGGAAAATAACAAAACAAAAATCAGTCAAAATTGAGACACATTTGGAAAAGTTATTCAGACTTAATACAGAAACTGATTTGATAAATTCTGACAGCATTTCTTGAATCATGTTATGAAAATATTGCATTGTGATTGCATTTATTTGGTGGTACCTGGACAGCAAACTGTGCTATTTCCTGTTAAAAAACAAGTGCTATTGAAAAACTGAAAATGCTAGCCTGGTATTGTTGTATTTACCTGGGTTCCAGTGAATCAACATCAACCTGGTGTCCTGACGAGAAAAGTCCTGATGGTAGGTAATATCTAGTGGACCAGTCATTGGGAGTTGTCCTATGGATGTCACAGTGAAGCTTTGTATTACTGTCCTTACCCTGGAATAAAAATTGGAAATGATCCTACACTTTCAATGGCATTCAGCAGGTATGGTACAAGGTAATACTGTACTAAGCTGTGTGACAACTGAGTATTTCATTCACATTTGAGATAGATTGTAGGTTTTTAAATTCATTTTATAAGATCATGATTTTAAGTCACTTTAAGAAACAATAACTGTTAACTTCTTTGATGATTTCTTGAACAAACAATATTTTTTTTATGTTGTTGGGATAATAAAAATAGTGAAAAAAAATTGTTGTTGTTGTTGTTGTTATAGGGTTTAATGCCATTTTTCAGCACAAGATAGGCTATACATGGTGGCCAGTATTAATGGTGGAGGAAGAACCCGGGAGAACCTGGAAAGAACCACCGACCCACGAGAAGCTACCGGCAAGCTTTCTCACATAACCACATTGGCCGAGCCCGAGACTCGAACCCATGCAGACAGAGGTGAGATGGCAGTGATCCGTAATGGTGAGCGCTTTAGACCACTTGGCCACTTGGGGCCCTGAAAAAAAATTGTACATTATTTTACAAAATATGCTGTCATTCTTGTTTACCTATGAGTCAGAAGTCAGGTTGGTGATATTTTGGGAGAGCCCTGTGTTTGATACAAGTTTATCAAAAAATGGTGGGCATTGCAACTCTATGGTCTTAAAGTAACAGAAAAAGAGCAAATAACAACAAGTTTTGTAACATTTGACAAACAATTTATTTCCCTAAAATACAAAGTGAAAATGTAAAGAAAAATAACTTATGGTATTGAGAATTAAATCCCAAATAATCCTAGAATTTCTAACACAAGTACTAATGATTAAGGATCTGAATAAACTTTAGTGGTATTCCAAAATAAATCAAATGCTGGAAGTGTTGATGTGCCTGTGATGGCCTGAATAGCAATGATGTGCCAAGAGTCTTGTGTTGAATCACAATAATAATATCCAAGAATATATCCTTGTTTAAAATTTCACTATAAATCATAGTCTCTATTTCCAAAAATATTATTTTACATGAGCACTTTGTATTTTCAGTGAATAAATAATCTGAATAAATAAATTCAAGCCCAAAAGAAATACTGGACACAACAATATGACTGATTTTTGCTTCAGATGTTATTGCAGGAACAAATAATTTTTCCAATAAACAAGATCATATAGCCCTCTACTTGACCTAGACCACAATTAACATTTTCTAAAAAAAATTACCTAATGGAAAATTTCATTCTAGAAGGTTCCAAATGTTTACAAGATAAAATCTTAGTTATAATCAGAAGGTCTGTTACTAAAATTATAATAAAGAATGTGGTAAACTCAATGTCCTTGACTCAGGCCAAGAAAATAATCATAATATTTATCCTTCAGTCAGAAAAAGGTAAACAATGTTGTTTACAAAACTTTCATTGATTTTGGACAAGGTCAGCTACAAAAATACAATTTTACATAACCCACAGCATATAATGAATAAAAAAAAAAAAAAAATAACTAACAAACAATGCAAATTAAATATACATAACATGGGTATGAGGGACCTAATTTTGAGTATGGGCAAAAATATATGGGATAAATGGAATTTGTATACAGAGAGACAGACAGATAGATAATAATATATACCAATTACAATTGATTTAATATTCTGGGTAATTCAGGTGAAATGGGGAATAGCTGTATGCAGTGCCATGAAGAATAATTTGTATCCACTCTTTGGAGTGATGTAAGGAAACAAACCATCAAAAACAGCTATGCTGACTTCATTGCCCAAGTAAATTCAATCCTGCATGGAAAAGGTCACTTCAACTTTGCCTCTTCCGATTTAATTACGTTTTCAAATGAGAAACTTGCAATCATAACAAAGGCAGCAAAACCATTTTTGTGTGACTAAATATGAGCATAGTGATGTTAATGATTACTTATTGATTCATTTGGCATTTTTTTCTCTTGATTTATTACACTACACAGTCTAAATTTTCTGCAACAGACATTAAGGACTAAAACAGTTATATTTTTTATTGTATATTCAATCAATATGAAATATGTCTTCAAACTATAATATCCTAAATGTACAATTAAAAATTTAAAAACTTATTTTCATGTGTTTACAAATTCTGACAAGATCCTTATTTAGTCAACAATATCATTTGTAAGATGATTTAACCTTCAGTTTGAGGCAAATGTTTAGGAATTTTATTGATGCACTTATTTCAGTGGCTTCATTTTTCCTACAACATTATTGTTTGGACCCTTAGTCTGTCAGATGAACTGTATCAATCAGACTGGCAACTTTAATTGTATTGAGATATAAAACCAACAAAACTACAACCTACCTTCTTGTTAGAAGCCGTTCTGTCAAGTCCAGTGTTATATTAGGATCAGTGATGTATGGGACAAAATTCATGGAAGCATCCGATTTGTATGGCCTACTGAGATCATCTGCTGTCAGTGTAGTGACAAGAAGGCTCTGGCCTTCCTCTAGACCTGAAGAAGGATGCATGTGTCTTTGATATACAGACAAAAACATCCAAAGCAGAAAAATAGACAAATTTTATGATTGTTAAAGTTTCTGCCCTCACTGAAAAGAAGATTATTTTACATTTTATATGTTTGCACTATAATAATACATTATTCATCTGAAAAATGTAAAATAGTTTTCTAAAGACCTAGGGCTTTTATGTTTTCCGTCTTTTATGCTTGAAGAGTTGACCTGAAAACTGCCCCATTTTGTCAACTTTGAAATATATGACTATGACTAATACTAGAGAAACACATACAGACTATTGGTATGAATGTTGGGAGAAATATGGATATAAAGCAACACAGTAACATTTCTTTAATACAAAAAAATGAAACAAATATGACTATGCTGATCTAATAAAGAACTGATAATTCAGAATGACCTAACTGGTCTGCAATGCAATGAGTAAATGATCCATAACTTGAATATATGTGCTAGTATCTAATTGGCAGGACCACAATGTGCACCTGCAGCATATTACACTTTTTTTTAAAATTGAAAATGAAGGGACACACCTGCTGGTGTCTTAATTTTTATTGTAGAAAGGGCAAGGTCTCTTTTATTTCTTCCATTCTGATCATTTTTTATCTCCATCTCAGTGGGGTCTCCATTATGCGATGTTACCATCTTTGACTCAGGTGATGTAACCACTACTGAGCCAACAGCCTTTACTGTACAAAGAATTGCCTCATTACACAGCCTTATTGACACAAACTGGGTCCGTCCAGGCTCCATGTTGTACACATTGTGTTCATCCCCTTGGTATCTGGTGTCATTGGGTTCAATTGCAAGGGGTCGAAGTTCTGAGATATGTCTGATTCTAACATTGTCTATCAGCAGGTAGCCATCCTCTATCTTTACTTCTCCAGAAGTATTGTAGCCAACCCAGGTACAAGGGAAAATGTCATCAAGCACATCTTTAGAACTCCCAACACAATAATCTGGAAAAAAAACAACCTTATATACGCTATATATGCCAAATGCACATCAATAATTACAGAAATCATTACAACTCCAAAAAGAAGAATGTCTGAAAGATAATCATTCAATATATCAACTTCCTAAAAAAAGTATTTGAATTTTATGCTTATAAGAAAACATCATAAGCTTAGGGTCTTACTCTATACCACTGTATTTGAACATTTTGTGCAAAAATATTAAAATCTCATATAAAATAAATGTAATAAACCAGCCCCATTGAACAATGACAGCATGCTGTTTACATGTTAAACTTTCATGTTATATTGTTTGAAAAAAATAAGGAAAACAAATAACAAAGGTCAATACAGTTACATCCCCTTGTGAAAAGTGCTTTTGTTAACATTGTAAGTTTGTGAAGCCTTCATTCAACATATTTTGCCAAGTGTACTTACAACATGATCTTTATATAATATTTGAAGGCACTATATAGAATCTTCTATTCAGAAACAAGTGACTGCAGGGTGGTTTTGGCTGCTTTATCTAGACTTTCAGTACAGATTACTGAGATGCTGCCATGGGATGTTGCAATTGCAGCAGCAACCTTGTCTCCATCTTTCAAACTGTCTGTGTATAGAAATGTGTGACCATTAAAGGGGGTTCTGCTTTCACTGAATTTACTTTGAAAAATGAGATTACAGTTGGATTTTATTTCTACTGGCAAAGATTGCATATGATTGTGGTGGTTTTAATAACCAAGGTTATGATCAGGAATAGAGAATTTCACTGTTTTGTCAAGATTTATTTTTGCTGCTTCTCAAAATGAGAATAAAAAGTAACAACAAGAAACAGAAGAACAGATAAAAAATATGAAATTACCATATCTCCTGACACTAGGATCAGGACTGACAGTCCAGGATCCTCCGATGGATGTAGGATCTTCAGATTTCTTGGCTGTTGGGGGATCTATTGGCTCTGAAAAGGTCTCCGCACCAACAACTTCTGCTGAGACTTGATTTGCATCAGGAGCTAACAGAAGAACTGTAACACCTGCAAAAAACAATTCATGAACAAAGTATTTCTGAAAACAAGAGTCCCTTTGTCCATGTACTTTTCTTTGCAAACTCATGATTGGCTAACATGCATGCCAATATGATGAATAAGTTGGGTTTCATGACTTGGATAATGAGGCATATAATCTTGAATGTATAGGTTAAATCAATATTAGTTTACAAATCTGTCATGCATATAAAGTTTGTTACAATGACTTACTTTTGGTCACACCAATACACTTCAGAACTGCAATGTAAAACTAATTTAAGACACATCTTGATATTAACTTGAATGAGTGTAAAGCTGATATAGTTAAAATGTATCAAGTAAAATTCAGTTTAAAGATAATGTCAAGTGGCCGTAACAAGGAGGCCTATGCCATCTAATCTTAAAACTAGATATATGCTATCATCTATGTTCTAATCAATAACAAGACAACATTCAAGGTCGAACAGAGGCCATTGTACCATACATGTTGTGGGAACAGTAATGTTATTCCTCAAAAGAACTGATGCTGTAATGGGTTAAAAGAAACTTTTCAGGAATTCATGTTAAGACAATTTTATTCTTTTAACTGCCAAGTGTTGAAACAATCTCTGAAATTCTTCAGTGATAACAAGAATTTTACATCAGCTGCTGTGGTGGACTTAGTTGGTACCAGATTGGGAACATTTTCATTTAAGATCCAAGTAGACATTATTAGAAGTCTTTTGGTGAAAACCCCATGTCAGTATTAACATTCATGTAGGAGGAGTTGTCATAGTCATCATGTCAGCCATACTGAATGTATGATTGGCACCAATCTCATCTGGGACAATCTAGATATCATAAGAAGTCCATTGGCAAAAGCATCATGTTGATATATCATCCATTAGGCAGGGGAATGGAAATAAATATTTTCAAGATGGCCACCATCATGGCCTTGAGAGTCAATTTGCATCATTTTCATTTAGGGACACCTAGGCACTGTAAGAGCTCTTCTGATGAAATTCCCATGCCAAACTGACTTTCCATTTACAAGGAGCAGCAATGGGAACATTTTCAAGATGGCTATCATGGTGGCAGTATTGGACAATGGATCAACATGATTTTAATTTAGGATGAAGAAAACATTTGAAGTTGATAGGAGTTTTTCATTTTGGAGGAGTAACAATAACAAGATTTTCAACATTTTTGCCATGGTGGCCTTATTGGCTATCAGATTAGAACCATTTCTATTTAGGATCAACTAGACATCATAAGAATTCTATGGTGAAAGCACAATGTCAATAACAAGCCATCTAAAAGATGTAGCATAATATTATCTTCAAGATGGCCATTGTGGTGGCTATACTAGATGCCAGACTGGCACCAGTTTACAACCAACTAGGCATCATAAGAAGTCTTTTATTGAAAACCCCATTATGATATGAAGTAGCAATAATATTTTCATGATAACCCTGAAATGGGGGATACTGGATGTCTGAGCAGCACTATTTTCATTTAGGGCCAACCAGACCATGGGATGAATAGTATAATTGCAATCCTGTCAGTATTTTAGGAACAGTAGTGATAACAAACTTGTGTTAGTGGATGGATATAAACCATCCCATAAGCTGTTCTGGTCTCTGACCAGTAGAGCTAAAAATCAAAGTTGGATTAGATCTTCTTAATGCAAAGCCTCATATGAAATTTAATTTTAATCCATGAAGTCCTTCAATAGTATTTGAATGGAAACTGAAGGACAAAGTTCTATGTCAAACATAAACCATAACTCCATAACATGTTTGTCAGGAAAAGGTGAAAATAAAACCTGACCTAGGTCTTCTGAATGTAAAGCCTTATACTAAATTTGATTTAAAATTTTTAAGTCCTTCAAAATCAAAGTTAAGTTAAAAGTCAAACAGGGGCAGGAAATATAGCATTTTGACAGAGATGGTGAAAATCAAACATGACCTAAGTCTTCTTATTGTAAAGCCTTGTATTAAATTCATTTTCAATCCATAAAGTAATTTACATATTAATATTAAGCAGAAGCAAAATTAATGAACAAAGTTTTAAGTCAAATAAGGGCCATTCCTATCCAAACATTTGTATTTTATATGCAGATGATCTAGGTTTATTTTAGAGTCCAAACAGAGTCTAAAAAAGGGCCCATGTGCTCTAAGCAGATACTGTGACAAGTGACACATTAAAGGTAATAAAAACTAAACAAAAATTATGTTTTTGTAAGGAAGGAAGAATAGTAGATAATAATATATTCTTTTATTTAAACTTTAGAGTTAGATGTTGTTAATAAATTTTTATTTCTTAGAATTGCTTTTACAACATGGGGTTCTTTCACACTTGTTCAACAAAGTTCACACAAACTTCAAAGGCATTATTTGCAATAATAAATATTTATCCAAATTTGGAAATGTCCCCCCCTCCCATTAAATGTGAACTTTATGACGCACTATTCTCACCAATTCTTAATTATGGATCAGAAGTATAGGGATTTAATGAAGGAATGCTGTTAAACAGTTGCACTTACATTTTTGTTTAAAAACCTACCTAGAATAATTTTGGACCAGGTGAACTGGGGAGGACAACCTTAAAGATTAACATGTTCTGAAATACTGGACTAAGCTTATCTCCTCAGATAATTATATATGTCATATATAACTTAATACTTACTGACAGAAAGCCATCCTGCATAGAAAATGGGGGCTATTGCTATTCCGGGATTTATTTAATATTCTTTGTTTGGGAGAAGTGTGGTTAAAATGAAGCTGTTGGTTTTTTCAACTTTGGTCAAATAACAGCTAGCTGACCAGTTTATCCAATGCACTCTAGAATCAGAGAATCTAAGAAATCTGCCATTACAATTTGGTTATAAGGAGTATTTGAACATAGTAACAGTGACAAAATTCAGAAAATCCCTTTAAATATAATGATGTCTGCCATACTTTACATATTAAATGAAGGAGATGGAAAAAATCATATGTACACATCTAGATCAAAGAATCTTTTTATTGCAACATGTTAGCTGATGAGTATCACTCTGTATTACAATATCACTTTGTATTACAATGCCAATGTTATCTGTTGCTAAGAAATAAGTATATAAACTTATTTTGGGAAAGGCCCAAACAGGTTGAAATTTATTAAATTACTGTACTCCATGAAATCTAATTATATTCACAGAGCACTGATTGAACATAATGATAAGATGAATGCTACTTAACATTACATAATTTAATAATTTTGTTGTTAAATTTATTATTATTTTGTTCTTAAGTTCACTGTTATATTCATCTAATCTCAATTTCATTATTACTACATGCATAACTATCTTTCATTTACTACTAAAGCATTTTGAATACTGTTTATACATTGATAACACTGTTTGCATCCTCTCCCAAAAAATTGTATATTTTAAGTACATGAACAAGATTGAACAAACCTATTACAAGTCATGCATTAATGAGTTGTATACTTATTTTGTATCATAGTCAATGTATATATGCATGCAGGTATATATGTTCATGTACATATGTGTGTCTATCTCTCTTAATATATATATATATATATATATATATATATATATATATATATATATATATATACACTGTGCAGTTGCATCATCATTCTGTCTGCATTACAGATATGTATTCACTATTTAGCTTTGATTTTAAAAAATGTGATATGGGACTTATGAATGGATTTAATCTGAATTCACAGGCAAGTGAATTTTTTTCCTTACTTCTAAAATGGAACATAGCTCTTGGACCATTAAGCTGCTCCTTTTCTTACACTCTACTTACTGAATAGACACTCTACCTCCAAGCAAATTTCAGGGCAAATTTTCAGACCAATAGTAATTAAATACATTTAAGTTTAAACAGAAATCTCATTCATTTACAGCACATTCAAACTCACTATTTCTGTTTTCAATTAATACAAGAAATTATTGATGCATTGAACATAAAGTGATAATTTAAGCAAAAAATTAAGAAATCTAAGATTTGGTCTCTTTCTAACATTTTTAATATTCATTTAACAATAAAATTCTAAACAATATTGCAGTATTTATCTATTTTCCTCTCTTTATTTTCTATGTGAACAGTTGCAAGAATTTAAATGTAAAACATGTTCCTCACTGTGCCCCTGCGATCTTGCCAACATGATAACTATGTAATACTTCTAATTTAGGTCACAAGCAAAACAGTTGCTTCTCTCTATAATCGTCTACCTTTATGTAGCTAATGTTTGTCAGTTTTATCTGCAGATTTACTGAACAAATTCAGTTCCACTCTAATTTTAATAGACAAATTTTAAGTCCCTCCAATTAAACTTGCTCCTTAAAAAATATATTCCAGCAGACCATATTTTTGAAACTCTGAGGCTGAAATGGATTTTAGCTAAGTTCAGTATTTTAGATGATTTACACTGTAATTCTTGAAAATTAAACATGGGACAGAATTTCATCCAAACATGGGGCATTTCTAACATGCCATGAATCTTGATATCACTCCACGAGTCTTTCTTAATTTGTCTGGATTTTCAAAAAATTTCATTACAGTATTTCAGCACCAAAGTACATGCTCTCTCTCTTTCTCTCTAAAGGCCAGGTTGTGGGATGGGTGGGGTGTGGGGTGGGGTGCCAAGGGGATATGTTCCAAGGATAAACATTATGTCACAAGGTCATGAATGTTTCTGACATTACTGAAGATGATAACCCAAGATTTTAACATGTAACCAATCAGATAGCTCGTCACCATCAGATACTCTGGAATCCTATTTCTTTTACAATAAAACATTTAAAAATATAAAAACACTTTATCACTGTCACTGACAAAAGAAACATTTGCTAATGTACAATATTTTTTTATATAAAATCTGACACAGAATATGAAAGCACACAAATGAGATGATGGACTAAATAAGAATGACTGTGAAATTTAATTTCAAAAGTGAGGTCTTTGGTGGGAAAAAATTTGTTATGTTGTTTTTAAATGATGTGATTTGAGATTTTATGGACATCAGAAGAATCCATTGATCCTATCCACATGTATGTTAAATATTTTGTGAATACCTTTTGAGAAGACAAGCAGTGTAGTAAGTTCAGCTTGATTTTGACACTTTACACTGACATAGTATGTTCTGTTATGTTGTAGTATCCCCTCCAAGCTCGAGTTTATGCCCAGTGATGTTGTTCCTGTAGAAACAAATGGTTGAATCTCCTGACCTCCTACAGTAGTGCCAATAGCCCACTTATAATTCTGAAGTTAAGAAAGGACATGTATTTAAATATATATAATATATGTTTAACCTGTATTATTTTCATATTGAAATGACGAATCCTTAAAATATAGACCAAAATTTCTATCATGTGAGCATAAGCCACTTAACCTGTTTTATTACAAACTACCTCATGAAATCTGGAATTGTACTCAGTAAAATATTTTTTAAAAATGAAATTTTATGTCTTAAAACTGCTGTTATGATCTGATATTTTAGATTTGGAAGATTAAATGTCTATAATTTTACATCTGTGCAATAGCTATATATTACTGAATTTGAATCCAGCTGGGTTAGTTTACCCAAACCAAGAATTTTCAATGCTCATTACACATGTAGTTTTATTTGTGAAGACCTTCATACCTGTATTTCACTTTCTTTATCTTCACACAGCCATACTGCTTTAATTGTGTCAGGAGATTTCTGGAATTCTACTGGAGTGAACTCCCCTTGTGCTACATCCACATAAAACATTACATCTGGGTCATATGTAGGTGGTGTGACATCCACATAGAATCCATCAGAGGTAGATATGGTGTCAAGTCCTGACCCAATTACTGCTCTGACTGAAAAAAGAATCAAAACAAAACTAGAGGAATGGTGAGCTATTTAAACATACCCCACCTCTCTGTCACCACACCCCAAAATCCATAATAGAGATGTGTCTACAGTCAAAACAGTGCATAACTATTCCAAACACAATGAGGGTACAATGATTGGTCAAAATCCACAACAGATAATGATGACCATAATATACACAGAGCTTCACCACAATCCACTAAAAACTGCAAGATTTGCACATCTGGACAAATTTTGCTGGTTTTCTTAGTTAATTTTTTTGACTTGCATACAATTATATAATTTATTGCATCCAGCTGCAAGTCAAACATGTCATTAAAACTGCAGAAGAAAGATTTGTCAGCATGTGAATCTTTAGTTGATCATAATATTACAGTAAGTCATCAAAGAATGCAAGAAAAATCACATTCACAAGATTCTGTTTTACAAAGCTTCAGAACAAAATTGGCAGTAACCATAGCAACAAGTGGCCCAAGATTGTCCAGAGATTGTTCTTCTGGTGATATCTGCCTAAAAGTCAAATGCAAGAGCAGTTGGCCATAAAATCTGGGTCAGCTAATGATGCTCTCTGTAGAAATTTGCTCCAATGCTGTTACTTACATATGTTTTCAAAACAATTGTTTCGAGGTTGCTCTGGTTTTTATATCTTCATCCAGAGGTCAAATTCTGTTAAGCAGTTTTCAGAGAAAGTTGTTTAAATGTTTTTTGAATTTATGCAACAGTGGCTATATTTGATAGCAGATTGGCATCATATGTATATAACTGCAAAGTCCTCTTGTCAGGTTGCTTTCTGGTCATATTCTACTCATTGGTTTTGGAGACAAAGTCACTTAAATGATTATTTTCCATTTTTAATAGTGGCCATATTTGATGTCAGATCATCTCCATGTGTACAGGATGAAAATGTTTTTATGCCAGGAAGTTTTTGTCAAACCTGGTCTGATTCTATTCAGTAGTTTTGGAGTAGGTATTTCAAGGTTTTAGTAATTATCATAATGGTTGCTTTTCTATTTGCAATAAAGACAGCATTATTTGAAGGCATGTAGCCATCATTTGCATAATGTTAAAAGGCCCTCTTGCCAGGATGCTATCTGACAAGTTTGATTAAATTCGGTTCATTGGATTTTGAGAAGAAGTCATTTGATGTTTATTTTATTTTAATAATGGTGGCCATATTTGATGGTGAGTCAGCATAATTTATTCAAAATTTCAAAGCCCATCATGCTAGGATGCTGGCTGACAAAGGTTGGTAAAAAATTGGTCTAGTGATTTTTGAGAACAAATTTAAAACAGCAATGGTTTATGCATGATGTATACAGGGACATGCCATAAACGTCCAAGGCCTTTAAGGGCAGGTATTCTAAACATTGCAGGAGTATAGTCTATGTCACACTGGCACCACACTATATATCCTAAGAAGTCTTTGACTGAGAATCCTATTTCAATACAACAATTTGCTCAGGAGATACAGTAATAGTAACATTTTCTTGATGGTTGCCATAGTGGAAATAATGGAATGTACAAGGGGCACTATTTTGTTTCAGAACTAGCAAGACATTGTAAGTCTTTTAGTGAAAACATCATCTATTTGTAGTGGCCATACTGAATATCAGACTGGCAACATTTTCATTTAGGACCAAACAGACATCATAAAACCTCTTTTTTTAAACATAAACTCATGGCCATACAACCATTTAGGAGGAATAGTAACAAGATTTTGAAGATGCCCAGAGTGCTGGCCATATAGGAAATCTGAGATGCACCATTTTCATTAGGACCAACAAGACTGTTGGATAAAATGCATTTATAAATTTTGTGAGGAGTATTGATAACAAACTTGAGCTAATCAACAGATGGCAGATGACAGAGAATGGATGATGGACAACAGGTCAACACATAAACACTTCTTGTTAACAAGTAGTATAGATAGCAAGAATCACAACTGGCAACAGAAATTTTCCTGGGATCAAAGGTATGACCATTTCTTGCATGTCACTGCTGAGTGTTGAAATTACTGATATTGAACAATAACGAGATTTTCAAATTGGCTTTTGTGGTCATCATACTGAACATAATCAGTACCATTTTCATTTTGGAAAAACAATATTAAGTTTTTTGGTTAAACCCCCATGTCAATATGACCATCCACCTAGGGGGAACAGCAATAATAAGATATTCAAGATAACTGCCATGGCAATCACAATGAAAGTCTGATAGGCATCAATTTCATTTAGGACCAATTAGGCAACAAATAAAATTTTCCAGTGAAAATGCCATATTTATGTGACTTTCTCTCCATGAAGAGCAGTGACCAACCAGACATCATAAGAAAATTCTTTTAGTGAAAATCTCCTGTTGATATGACTGTCCATTTAGCATGAGTAGCAATAATAATATTTTTAAGATGTCCACTGTGGCAGGCATACTGAATGAAAAAGCATCATCAATTTCATTTAGCACCAAAAGACCTTTGGATGAATTTGTCTGTAAAGTTTCTAAACTTTCTTGGCAATCCTCCAAGTAGTTTAGAAGACATAGCAATAACAAAGAAGTGCTAATGGACAGATGACAGATGAAGGACCACATGCCATCCCATAATCTCTTCTAGTCCATGACCAACTGAGCCAAAAATTGCTGGTGCATGACACTTTTGTTAACAAGAATTCTCACTGAACACTTCATTACCTACCAAATGAAAAAGGCATAGAAATAACGACATGAGTAATATGAAGCTATGTACTGGGTATGATGTTGATTGACATTTCAATCAAAATTTATCACTTAATGAAGTGTCTTGCACCAATTTTGTTTATCTGTTTTCAAAACATGAGATAGTAAATCAAACTGTTTACATTAAGTTCTATTTGTCCTTACTGTTGTATGCCATTGTTGTTAATCTTTTGGCTATATTTTCAATCTGTTCCATTGACTTAATTTGCAGTGTAAAACAAAGTCACCAGTTTTTTTAGAATTCTGCTTGTTACTGTTTGAATTTTTTTTCTTATGTGAAGTCAATCACTTTCATTAAAGTCTTTAGTTTAAGACCTTAAATTTATAACTAGTGATAAAAACTTTTTTTCTAAATCAAAAGAAAAGTATCTGTACTTACTGACCAGTTCCAAATCAAATATAGGAGTTGGGACAAGAGCAAACAAATGTTTCACCTTAAATGTGGCACTTTTAAGTGTCCTGTCAGTAACAAAGTAAAAGTGATATATATATATATATATATATATATATATATATATATATATATATATATATATATATATATATACATACATACATACATACATACTGGGGACATTAGAAATGTGATCATGTGCCTTTCTGCCTTTCTTAAGTAGTGATGATGGCTTTTCAAAAAGAAACTGAGACCAAGATTATACAACTTCTCCATGTCCCACACAGAAAGTTATGTCTTACATGCTTTGCTGTGCACAGTCAGACATTTTTATGATTTATTATGCTCATGAATTATGTACTGATTTTTTATGCATTCATATTTAAATATCAATATGTTGAATTTGCTTTTAGATGTGCACACATGGTTCTAAAATAATCAATGTAAATAATTTGAAAATGTTAGCAACAACAATACCCATGTTTGCCTTGATATATTATTAAGGATGTGCTCAAGTGCCATAAAATCAACTTTGTATTTAAATCATTTTCTTTCAGACATCTATAATTTTTTACTTTACCACCCACACTCTGACATTCACTTGTTATTAACTGTCACTGGATACAAATAATTTTCTTTAAGTGTCTACCTGTAATGTAGTAAGTGGCAAGCACCATTTCTGTTCCATTGTCTGTCTGTTTCTCCATCAATGGATTGAGGCTTAGCCCAGTGAGAGAGAAGGGAACCTTTACAACTGCATCATTTCTACAATCTCTGTCACAGTTGTACCTGGTGCAGGCGTTAGCACAGGGAATGCAAGGACTGTAGACCTGCACACATAAAAGATGCAAGTTTTGGATGGAAACTATTCAAGGAATATATACAGAAAATAATCCAAAAAAGATGTGAGAAGAAAAGACGGAAAATATAGTTATTAAAATACAGAGAAACTTGCTTCAAGACACTACTCCTTTGGCCAGTAAAGTGTTATCTCTTAAAGTAGGCCATCTCTCATTAGAAGTTATTAAATTAAACAATAGAGTTGATCTGTGCAGAAAAAGCTGGCCTTTCTTGTCAGTTGGTCTAAACAGAGGTCTTTCAAATCATATTTTACTGTATTAATGTGTTACACTGACTATTGTACCTAGAGAAGAAGCTGACCATGTCCTGCAGGTCAAGCCTGCCTGAGATATGTTATAACTCAGAGACTAATTTATCGTATGGTTGATTATATGGATATGCACATGGATGCCAAGGCAGGCTCAATGATAGGATAAAATGACCCACTTTTGATAGACTGGCATTCAATGGACCCAAGTGCATGTTTGCCCCAAGTTTCATGAAAATGAAATTAATAGTGAACTTGAAGATGATGTAAGTCAAAGCAAGAAATATACATCATAGTAATCTACTTCAAAATGGAAATTTCTTGCATCCACAAAGACAAATTGACATATCAATTTCCATGGCTCTGTGGTCAACAGTACCCAAGAAATTGACCAAAGTGTCAAACTTGAAATTACTAAAGTGTGATATGTAGGTCAAACTGACTGACTTTGGTGATTTAGTATTTTACACAACAAGGTATATGCATCAAATAAGTTGCAGCACTCCTGAACCAACAGTAGGTAAGAGAGTGAGATAAATGAAAATCTTAACCCAAATCAGTGAAGTGTGAAATGTAATTCACACTAATCTATTTTGATAAATTGGTGTTGTACAGATCAAAATATATCTACATACCAAGGAACATGATTATATGGCCAACTGTTCTGGAGAAATGTATTTCATCACCAATGTAATGGGAGCAAGACCTGGCTTTCTCCCAAGTCTGTGTTTGCCATGACTCCAATAAATTCAGGGCTTTTTTTTTGTCCCAGAGGTATCAAATATTTGGAAGAAAAGTTATCTTACAGTCAAATAAAAGTCCTTAAAATGGGATCTCCTCTACAACAAGGATAAGGCAACTGGCAACCTGAAGACAGAGTTTGGCTTTACAATGAATTTAATGTAATTGGCAGAAGTGTATGCTGACAATTTCAGACTTGCAATATTATGTGTGGCTGATATTTAGTATAGTATGCATTCTATTTATCTATAGCATATCAAAGAAGTGGTCAGTGTATAATGAAGAAAGTTTCTGGCGAAAGGCATTTTGCTATGTTGTTAATTCTTTTGTTGAAAAGGGTGACAATGTGCTGCTCTGACGCATACCCAGATCATGAGAATAGCTTTCAGAAAGGGTGGAAACTAACTGAAGTCTGAAATTTTACTTTCTGAGAGGTCACTGTAAAGGTAGTTCCTTAGACCAAGGTGGAATATGTCAGTCATTATGGCCTACTTCCATCTGGTGTCATAAGGTCTCTCAAGTAAACAAAAAGTGGCTACTACATATTATTTTTTTATGAACTCTCCTCTGATGAATGTTGTAAGTCTATCTAGATGGTCACTTGTGCTTTTCTGGCACCTGAATACACAATAAAAGTTTAGGAACTTGTTGGACTCATTATAACAGGGGAGTTCATTTTTTTGTAAATACAGTTTGTTGTGGTATAGGATGACAGTTTGTCCTTACCAGGTGTGGGTAAAAGTATAATTATTGCTTCTTGCTTTTGGCAAGAAGCCATTTTCCCCAAATTTGTTGTTGTTGTTATTGTACAGTTTAACGCCATTTTTCAGCACAAGATAGGCTATACATGGCAGCCAGTATAAATGGTGGAGGAAGACCCAGGAAAACCCCTCAAAAAACCACCGACCCACAATAAGTTACTGTCAAGCTTTCTCATATACCCATATTGGCCAAATCTGAGACTCAAACCCACGCAGATAGAGGTAAGATGGCAATGATCCATAATGGTGAGCACCTTAGACCACTTGGTCACTTGAGGCCCCCTCCCAAATTTGTAAAAAAAAAAAAAAAAAGGCATTCAGAGTTGTGTCAGTATGGTGTTTTAGAAGCTGACAGTGGATTGGATATTATTTAGACCTACTGAAGTCTCATGGACTCGATCAAGAGTCTTGCAGTTCTTGGAGAGTAAAAGGTTTAGTGTCACCTTTTGCATTAGCAGATTTAAAATATAAAGAAACCCTTTCTTCCCGATTTTTGACATGGTGGAAATCTCAGGCATATATCTCTGTTGAAGAATTTTCAGAACGTTTCAGCTAATGTGCCATGATTTCTGGTTGAAAAGTGATGAATTTATCAGATTTCTTTAGATTTTTAATTCAACTGTTTCTAATTTTGCCAATAATTGTTCATGGTTCATACGGATTTATAAGCGGGGTGAGAGTTCAAACTAGAAATGTAGGATCTCCAAATGTTTCTCTTGCATTCCTAGATGATCTTTTGAGCTTTAGCTTGCTATTCAGAGTTTCAATTATCTGATGCTCATTTTTTGAGACTGGATTCCCAGTAAAACATTCTGAGTATGTTTATAAATAAAAGTATTGGATCCACTATGTTTTTGAAATGATTAGCTGTCAAATTTAATTTGCAGAGGGAATGAAACATATCGCAATCTGCCTTATTCTGTGTAAATTTCTTGCCAATCATCTTGGTTTGGGTGTATATTGAAAAATGGTCACTACCACAAATGTCATCACTAACGTCCCAAGAGAAGTCAACAAAATGTATTGGTAGTGGTAGTGTTTACTGGCACATCAGCACAATGCTACATTTATAGTGCTAATTAAAAGTAAAGAAATGTGAAGAAAACAAATACCTTCCATAAAAATGCATGAGGTAATAAACAATGAAAGTTAAGAGGTAATGAATTCTGTCATTTGTATACAAAATAAATGATGAAGGTGAGAAATGATTGCAGATGTCAGAGCAAAGCACACTGTGGCTTGATGTAGGATTAGTTATTAAAATAGTAAAGAATTTGTTTTAAAATGAAGTCCTCTATTTTCTTCCCTTTCATAAAGGCAGGATCTTAAAGAGAGGAAGTTGTGATGGGAAGATTGGCATGGAGGTCACAACTTCTCTCAATGACAGTGACAATTAAATTCATTCAAGGACTGGTCAATATAAAGCTGTATATAAAATCTGGTTGAAATTCAACAGTCCTTGGTAAAGTAATGCTTAAGAAACCAATGTCAGGAAGATGGGCAATATGGGACCATAACTCCTGTAAATCATGTTGTGAAATACCTGAAGCTCATTTAATGTCTTAATAATAGAAAGGTGAAAGCAGAATCTACACATAACACAAGAATCCTTAATAAAGTTATGATGCAGAAACCAAAGTTAAAAGATGGGAAATCAGGGACCATAACTCCTTCCAATGAAGTTATGTAATGCTGGAAATTAAATTAATTCTTGGGCCCATCAGTATAAAGCTGCATGCCAAAATTTTGCTGAAATCTATCTATCCTTGGTAAAGAAATGCTACAGCAACTGAAGTCTGGAGGATGAACAATCAGAGAGCCTAACTCCTGTAAATGAAATCATGGACTACTGGAAGTCTAATTCATTCAAGGTGATATGAAAATAAAGCTGCCAAATAAATCAGATTGAAATTTAACAAACCTAGGTCAATTCATGGTGTGGAAACCAGCCAAGCAGCCAAGCAATCAGGGGGTAGAGCTCCTTTAAATGAGATCATGGAATGCTGCAAATCAAACTCATTCATGGTCTCATCAAAAGAAAGGTGTATGAAATCTGATTGAAATCCAAACAATTGGGGTCTAGTTATATAGCAGAAACTAAAGTCAGGAAACTGGGCAATCTGGGAACATTATTCCTGTAGATGAGGTCATGGAATGCTTGAAAAATTACTCATTATGGCTGATCAGTATAAAGCTGCATGCCAATTCTGTTTCAAGTCCAATCACTTCCAGTAAAGTTATGTAATGGAAACCAAAGTCAGGAGGCCAAGCAATCAGAAGCAAGTAACTCCTCCAAAACAGGATACAGAATGGTAAAAATCAAATTCTTCAAGGTTTACTGTATTTGAAGCCACATACCAAATTTTTTAAGATGCAACAATTCTCAGAAAGTTATCTTGCAGAACCAATTATTGATAGATGGACAGATGGATGTAATTACTACAGGGTTTTGCCATCTTCATTGAGTGGGGCTCTAACTATGGAATATAGGGAGCAGATCAGCAACAAACAGTATACAATGGCCAAAAGATTCTTAGCAAATTTTACACTGTTTACCTCAGTAAATGGTAAAATGTTTGTATCTCCCTTGGTTGTTCCAATCCCAGCCTCATACTTAACAATAGCATTAGTAGCACCTCTGAATGGATCTCCGTATCGACACAAATCAGATGGTGGGAACTTCAGCTCCCTAAATGTTGCTCTTGTTGACCAAAGGTCAAATATATTATGCAACTCAGGGAGATAGTCATTTCTGTTCCATACATGAAGAACAAGCTGTGTTTTGTTGCTAAGGATTGGTATGCCACAAATCATAGTGAGTTCCTCTCCATCTGCATATACTTTAAGGCACCATGTTGGCTGAAAGAATAATTTTGAAAACTGAAAACAATTTGCAAATAAATAATAAGTTAGTTTGCAAAAGTAAAACAATGACAACTATGAAAAAGTTAAATGAATTATCATAGAGAAATTATCGTTATTCTGTTATAAATTGTTTTCTTCTACACAAAAGCATACTGAAGTTTCATTCAATATTTGTTCTGAGGAAGAATAATTCTTCTTGACAGGGATTATAACCTACTGAAAGTTGTAATTACATGTACTTATAAACATGCCTGGATATGATATACATCACATATCCATGCCATTATGTAAAATATATTGGTACTTCTTGTTTGAATGAATGACATATCCTGTACAAATTATGAGTATGCCTGGTCATCTAATTTTAAAATATCTAAATCCGGAGTCTGATTCATAAATTATTAAAAGATTTTCCTGCACAATATTTAATAAAAATTTCACATTTTTGTCCTCAAATATCAATTTCTTCACATACCATGGAAATTTTTAATACAGAAAAATAATAGTAACACTTGAAAATATTCTTCAATTAAGTTTATTAAAAGGTAAAACTCTGAAGATATGCATACCCCTGCTTCCATAGCACAAGACAGGATATTAAAGCAATTTTCAATAGATAATGGAATGCAAGTCACAATGCCCTACTTCTTTTGTACAACATACACTTATCCACTGATGCACAACAAAGCAAATTTGGTAGCAATAGGTAATAAGATATCTAAATTGGAACCTGACTTGAAGAACACAACAGTATGAATTTGAATTATAGTTCCAACTCTCCACCAATAAAGATTTGGTTTTTCAAAAATAAAGTTGTGTAGAGTTCATAAACAAAACTCAAGCTTACAAGTTTTACAATCTCAGATCATGGACAAGAAATAAATTCTTAATCAATAAGGTTAAATAACTCTTACATAGAAAATAGGTCACATTGACCATCATCCCATGATGTAACTGTAATGTATGCTTGGTCTAACTAGATGTAGTGAAATAAAAGTTGGGCATGTACTGAAATAAAAGATACCACCTGGTTAGTGAGGACTGACTGACAAAAGCATAGACACAAAGTGAATCTTTTATATTCCACACCCTTCTCTACAGCTAAGGGTATAATGAGTACACATGAAACTTACTCCAAACATCCAGCATAATGGCATTCTGCTAACTCACCTGAAGATCCTCCTTTGTGATTGAGAACTTCACAGTATATCTATGGAAATCCTGTGATGCACTGAAGGGAAGTGCCGCAGAGGTGTGCATCAGTCGATCAGAGTCATTAAAGAATCGGCACCAAGCAACAATAAATGATGCTGAGCCTGTGAAAAAAGAACAGTTCTCCCAGTGATTGATAGGCAATTTAAACCCATTGCATTAGGATTACTTTTTCATCAGATTTGCGAGAGGCAATTTCTCCTAAGCAACAACTTGCCCCATGAGGTTAGATTAAGTGTGAAATAAGCTTTTTGCAGTCATTTGTCGTTTTAGTGTTGCTTTTATAACATTTGTCTAAAGGGTAATATTTTTCCTTACTTAAACACAAACCAACAAGAACAATATCACCTGGATTTGCAACAGTGTAAGCAACATAATGAAAATAACTTTTGGAAATGATCATAATTACTACAACTGATGTATTGTATTCTGAAACAATACTGTATATATTCCACTTCTGAGGAAAAATATATAAAAAATATTTTCTTTTCATGTGTCAACACTGGACATATTTCATCATATGATACAAAAATATGACATTTTAAACAGTGGCATGGTACCAAGAAAATTTGACTTTAAGTGAGTGGCAATTACATGAATCAAAATATATAGCTTTTTGTATCACAAGACGAAATGTCTGGTATTAGTGCACAAAAAGAACACTTTTTAATTATACACCAATCTTACTCCAGGTTTGAAGTTCAGAAGATTAAACTCTTACTTCAGACTTCTCATAGCAGACATGACTTAGGTTTTATAGAAAAAAACTGAAATGGTGTTTGGGGGAGGTTTGGTGTTCCTCAAGTGGTAAAAAATGCATTTTAGACTAACAGCATACAAAACTGCTCCTGGTGGACCTTATTTTCATAATATTTTGCAAAGTTGCAACTTCATTCCAACAAAAACAATTTCACAACTTGTTCTCCAATAATATTAGTGATGAAGTTATTACATATGCATATCAGTGTTCACACAACAATTCAGTCACAATAATTTGATAAGTTTTACACCACATATTGCATAACAAATCTGTTTCATTTTCTTTCATGGTGAAAGTATTACATCAACTATATGAAAATATTCACATAAATTCACTTGTCTATTCCCCCACTGGATACAACCTATAGATACTGATGTGATAGTCTTGCCTTTTTTGCAGCTTTGGCAAAGATTTATTTTGCTCTCCTTTCTTTAACCATTGATTCTGTGGGCTCAATGTTAAATGTTTTCATTTCATTCTCAAATGTTTTTCCCCCATTTAGGCTCCTTCTTGTATTATCTATATGCAGTTTGCAGATTCTAACACAGGGTTGGATCTGACCTCTCTTGTAAGAAATCTTTCATAAAATACTGTAGTGCACTTTTTCCTGATGCCTTGAGACGACATTTGATGTTCTGTACCAAGTTACAGGTTTATGCTATTTATCCTCCCTTATTTGGAATCAATAACATCATTCATAACATTAAATAATTACTCTACTTGTAAGCCATGAAAATACTTCAGTAAAGACATGACCATCTTTGATAAACATATGTATCTTGCAACAATATCATCACTTCTACACCAGTAAACTTCAAGGTGTCCATCCTTAAATTCTGGAAGGGAATCAATATGGAATCTTCTAAAACGAAATTATACTGGTCCAACTCCTCATTTAACACAATAGACGATCCTATAGTATTGGCCATAGTAGTTCAAATCTTGTGTGCAAAGGTCGAAAAATGAAGGTCCTCAGACATTCAGTTTTCTTGCTAAGTTTGCATCAACTCTTCATTCAAACCATTCCCATTTCCAGATTTTGAAACCTTTATCCTAACTTCTTGTGTCCATGTCTCTATTGACAATTCAAGATGCCATGTTTGACAAGCAAACTTATTATCTCCATCAGTTTCCGTTATGTGAAGATTCATCGGGCAAGTAGAAACTTTTGACCAATCAGAATGCTCTTTACAATGATTGTCTGTTAAATAAGATACAGAATTGTACTATTACAAGGATCGTCTTTATGCTCTTAAATTATTGTGGAATAGGGCTGGACAGACCCTTTTTTAAAAACCAGATTGTTGATGGAATAAAATGGACCATATAGAAATAAATCAGATTAATTTCAGGAAAAAAGCTGAACTCCACTTTAAAATGGAAAAAAATCATCACCGTCTTAGTAAGTTTACTTCAACCTGAATCATCTCAAGGATAAGCACTGATGAATATATATGTATCTATTATGCTTAACATATCTAAGCACAATCCTAGCTATATGGTGCTGACTAAATGTAAGTTTTAAAAATGCAAGAAAACAATGCAAAGAAATAACTTAAAGAAGATTAATCCTTATAAATAAATGTAAAAATGTGAAGTACTACAAGATAAAGATAAAAGGTAAAGGTTACCATTCTGTAAAAGGTATATAAAATAAAAGATAAAGTAAAATTATGAAATAAACATATCAAATCTTTAAAATATAGGGTCCAACTTTCTTATATAGACCATATTCCCCACAAAAGTCCAAGATTTCTTGGGTGGTACAACATTATAATGTTCCTTAGTTGATTTCACAACAAGAATCCACTGTCTCACAGGGTATTAGCTGATACATGATACACTTAATGGGAATGCATTCCACTATCAGTAGACACAGCCATGGTATGCACTCTTGTCAAGGTATACTCTTCAGGAGGTATGCATGAGTCATGTGTAAACAACCAGTACAATACCACCTCATCTCTGTGATCTGTTGTATATAAGGGATGACTTTCTCCAATGTTGGGTTTGATATCCTTAAGTTTGTGCAGTTTTCATTCCATATATTTTTCCAAGTATATAAAGGATGATTCATATAATCTGTGAAGTCACTATATGAAATCTTCCATTCAGAACTAGGTGACTGCAGGGCAGCTTTGGTTGCTGTATATGCCCTTTCATTACCCTTAAATCCAATGTAACTGGGAATCCAGCAGAACAGAATGTTTTTCCAGACTGAATGTGTAAATCATGTTTCTGTATGATTTGGGGAATTAATGGATGGTCAAAATTTGGTTTTCAATGTGCATAGGATCTGTTAGCAGTGTTAAGTGGAGTTGTAGTTTCCAAAAACCTTCTGGCCTCAGGGAAGCTCATGCCAGTATTCATGCTTTACCCATAGTACTTTCTTTGTTTGCTTTCAATTAGGACAGTCTCTAGACAATGATATGTTGTCACCCTGAAAATTCATACAAGAGATTTTCTGTGTACAGGATGATCCACCATGATTCCCCTGTCCACATCTGGGACAGAATAGTTTCTTCCTCTTCTCATCTTTGTGGTGGCCATATTTCTGGCAGTTAAAGAACCACAAAGGATTAGGGATGAAATGGTTGACTGGAACGTTCAAGATGCTGGCTTTGATCAATGTTAAATAAAGTGATACAGTAAAACATCTTAATATAAGTGTTTGATGGAATAAACTTGCTGTTACAGCCATTAATGCTTGGAATTACTTGGGAGATGTTCTGAGATTTGAGATTTTCAAGCTTTTCAGTCTCACTGCAGCCATTCACATCTTTAGAATGTGTGACAGTTCATGATGAGTTGAGAGATTTGTGTGGAAATATCTTAACGGGCATGTCCAAAATCTGCTTTGAGAGAATCAGACTATCAAAGTAATTGTAGCTACACTCTGTAGGTAATTGCCAAAGCCAAGCTTTTTTCCACATTCTTTGGATCTCCAGCCAAGCCCTGAGTACTTTTGCTACTAACAAGGAGAAAGTGTTGCTAGTTTTTAACTCTCATCACTTGATTCAGTGATTAGAAATTATGGCAAATTTCCTGGAGTCAGGGGGTTGAATTATTTCTGGCCCTTTTGAGACCTAGTCACACAGTATCTGTTGCTGCATTTTTGTTTTCCTTTACAATGTTTCCTGGCACATTATTGTGGGTGAATTGGAGATGATATATAAGGTGATGGTTGCTGCACATAGAAATGGAATGGCAGTTCTTGGACTGTCTGCCTCTACAATTCCTCTGTCTTGCCACCAAACAGCAAAAGTGATCTAAAGGGAGGTTTGCAGGATCAAGGAGGGATGTGCATTGCTGGCCTTGACTGCAAGTTGAAAAAAAGAAAGAAGTTCACCATAGATGCCCAGTCCAAGAATGAAGACATGGCCACTAATTGTGAATGAGCTTCAAAGTGATGTGCTGATTGTCTTTTATCCACCGTAGAAACAGACTAAGTCAGTTCTTGTCTAATGTCAGGAGGTCTGTGAAGAAGGTGTCAAAATGGGTCTTATATCAGAGAGATTGCAAAGAAACTGGAAGCTGACTCTGAAATTTCCTGAGTCATTGATCTTGGCAGATAGGCGTGGGAATTTTTTTTTCTGTTGCCTGTGGGAAAATTTCCCAACAGCTGGGAAATACAGAATTAAGGGCTGACTTCCCCATGATCATAACCAAATGAGGCCTTGCCCTGTGTGCCGGTCAAGAAGAGGGGAGAGTGGTGGATGTTCTGAATTTGGCAATACCCTATACATTCCTCTATTGCTGCCTTAAAGCAATAATCAGTCTGCTCTATGGTGGAATCTGAACTATCATCAGGCTCATCCCCACACGCAGGGTGCAGACCATCCTGGACAGGATCAAGATATATATCCTGATAGCACATTCCTGAAGGCATATATGAGGTGTAGTTTGTGTATAAGACTGTCATGGTACCATCCAAGAGGGTAAACCATGAGTAAATGGCTAGCCATATCCACAGGATGTAGTCAAAGAATTTATATGGATTGCTTGTCAAGATCAAAACATCCAGTATGGGCGTTGGGTGTATGGATGGCAGTACTGCCATGTGCACTATATATGGATAGTACATTCTTAAGGTGCAGCCTTCATCTATAAGACTTTCATAGTGCCATCAAAGAGGGTAAGCCATGAGTAAATGGCTAGCTATATCCACAGGATATAGTCGATGAATCAATATGGATGGCTTGTTGAAATCAAAACATCCAGCACAAGTATCAGGTATATGGATCACAGTGCACACAGCTGTACTGCCGGAGTTATGACAATGTTAGGCAGATGGAAGGATTTATCAATCTGATCCATGGCAATGTCAACATTCGATGTCTCCACTTGACGAGGTATAGTACGATTTGTAATGGAAGCTGTACAGTCAATCAATGGTATGGATCAAGAACTGGATGGCTGGACAGTTCATCTGGCAGCCAATACAGCATCAAATGTGAAGTGTGGGAAGGTCTGAATTCAGATCTGGATGGCTGGATGCTATAGTGGGCAGCCAAGATGGGATAAAAACTGAGGTGCAGCTAGATGGCACAGCTCATTCAAGTCAATATAAACCCCATGCACCTGAACTTACAGGTCCACAGCCAATCTCAAACACACAGGGGTACTTATGCCATCTGGGGTGTCTAGAATTGGGTGGAAACTCCCTAGAGTGTCCAAATTCTCATCTAAAACATGAAGAAGGAAAGACACAGAAATGGTCATTAAAATCATTTCTAAACCCCATGCATCTGGACTTACAGGCCCAAAGACCATGCTTGGACATGTGTGGGGACTTACACCACCTGGGCTGCCTAGAATTGGGTGAAAGTCCATCCAAGTATCGAAATTTCCCTGACAAAAGCTGGCCAAAATCATTTGTACTCTCAGTTCTTTGATTTTATACATGCAAAACATTAGTACTCTTGGTGCTTTGATTTCTCACATCAATCCCTGTTTCTTTCAGTTTTCTGTAGAATTGTCGACTATGTATTCTCCAACCAAATGGTGCACATGCTGCATATAGCAGATGATGCACACTTTGTATATGTGAGACATGAGTCATGAGATTTCTCACTGGCTTGCATTCTTGCATTAGCATACTTAGTCATCATAGCTGATTCTGAAATGACAAAGTCAGAAAAAAAAATATAAAAAAATGCATACATTCATCTGTCATAAATACCTTCAGAATTATAATTCCAAAATCACTTTTCTCGCTTGAATGCATCAGCAAAAAGCACATTAGTACTTATGTCCAAAAGTGTTTTAAATTTTGCCAATATCAAATAAATCTTGCATTAAAATGTCAGAGACACCCACTATACCTGGGGTGATAAATAAATACTGTATTTACTGTATATATTGGGACAATATATTTGTTGGGACACCATAAATTAATTTTTAAATTAATTTTTTTGTGCACTGTATGTTCTGGGACACATCTTTTTTTTGTCATAAGTTGTGGGACACCTTTTAAATTATTCAAAATTACGTGTCACAAAATGCACTCAAAATGAAATTTTATTAAAATATCAAACTGTGTACTTGAGATAAAACTCTTTAATCCACTGCAGCATCATCTCATCAACTCAACCCTTCTGCACATGTACCATCCACCCTTTCAGTGCATGAATATTTTTTAGCTTCCCCATATTGTGAAAAATTATCATTGAAAGCAACAGATCTCCTGAAGTGGAAACTGCAAGACTAAAGTAAGATTTGTTTTAACTGCATCAGTCGTGCGAGTTCTCACACTTTTAACCCCTTTTATTGACAGTCCATCCAGGAATGAGATCAAAGTATACTGGAGTTTCATCCATGTCAAAGATCATACTGTTGGTGAAATCATCTTCTTCTCTTCTGGCCTTCATGAATTCACTGAGTGATTTTAAGTTCTCTTCCAAATCTTCTGGGAGATGTTTGATTGTGCACAAAGCACTAGATTGTGTTGCTTTAAAAACTATTCCATTTTTTCTTTGAAAATTCCTGTGAATACCGGAAAAAAGGAACCAAAACTGGCTTCCTATATTGGCTGACTTTGTATAAAAAAAAAAGAAAATCGGCACATTTAAAAGAATCCAAAGTCAGTTTCTGAGGTTGGCTTGCTTTTTAATCAAATAACCTTTTGTATTTGATATCCAGTTGGTATGTTCAAACAATGAGTTTATTGCTTGCTGCCAGTTTTGTTTATTCACTAAATGGGCTTCTATTTCCTTGCCATCTGTAATCATAATTGAAATAAACATTTGTTGATGTTTATAGGGTAAATAGTATACACGGCAATAACTTGCTTTAATAATACTTTTTGTAACCTATGCTAGCAAAAAGACACATTCCTAGTAGACTTGGTGTCCTGGCCAACATTCTTCCCATGCATGAATGGCAGATGCCTGCAAGCAATCGAATGATATTTTCTCTCTTTCTCTCTCTCCCTACAATTTTGTTGGATTCAGTTTTCAGTGTCATAGCCTATTCAAACCTTTGAGTACAACCAAACACGATTGGTTTCTCTATATTCACATCAATAAACAATGTGTGTTATCTGACAAAAGCAATCAAAACTCAGAAAATAATGTATACCACCTGTAGAATAATCCTTAAAACACCAGAAAATAACAAAAAATTAATGTATGGAATGTAAATAGCACAAATATCCACTTGGTTTTGGGAGGCATAGTGAGCATGTTGTTAATTCAGTAAAGACTTAAAACTTTTGCCACCTGTAGGTGGCATGGGGAGGTAATGGGCAAGAATTATTGCCCTTTGTCTATATATATATATATATATATATATATATATATATATATGTGTGTGTGTGTGTGTGTGTGTGTGTGTGTATATATATATATTAGACATAAAGACAAATTTTGTCTTGGGGAGGGCTGCATTTGGAAGGTACCATATATACTCGCGTATAAGCCAAATAATTTAGGAAAAAATAAAGGCCTGGAAGAAGGGAGAGGTCGGTTCATAGGAGGGCCAAGGTCCAAACTTGAAAGTTTTTAAGATCTGCATGTTGACTACCATGATGGCTGTAAATTTTGGACATGAAAATATAATTATTTTCTGTCCCAAGACGTATATGCATGTGAAAAAAAATACATTATCAGTGAACACTTACTAAACTGTTATACACTACGATTGCTTTTGTTATTACTTTGCATGTGCATATTTTCTGATTCATGCAACATGAAATTAAATAAAGGCAAAAAAAGACTTCATAATTCAAGGGGCTGGTTCAAGTTTATCCGGGAGACTAGGCTGTACTATAATGTACAGTACTTACACAGTGCAAATTGTGCCTAGTGTCACTTTAATCCTTGTGTATTCCCGAACATATTAGATACAGATTTTGCTTTATTCACTTTTTTGACCAAATCACATTCTTCCAGATAACACTTCAGCTATTTGGTAATAGCTTTTTTATTTACGTTGATCCACACGCTCACAAGTTACTCTTTTTCAATGATATAAGTGATGCTACATATTGAGGTAATCTTCATGAAATGGTACACATGTTCAATTGTGCAAGGCACAACTAGCATAACTGTTACATTTTCATGAAAGAATGGTAATAACAGAGGCTAAAATTCTGAATATAGATCAACTAAGATCATTATCAATCTATTTTACTTTTTTATCTTGGCTGAACAAAATCATAATTTTCCACACAATGGAAAGCTGGATGTTTCGGCATTTTCTTTGTTTATAATTAGCGGATTTATCTTTTGTTTTCTGACATCAATACAGGCCAGTTAATCATTAAAACCCTGAAACTGGCTTGGGGTAAAATGGAATTTTGACTGCAACTGTATCAGTACATTAATGTGTAATTGCCTTTCAGTCTGTAATATTAGCATGATTACCGTAGGCTTGTAAAAAGGGGTGTAAGATCGCTTACATGAAAGCAAACTACAACTCAGTTTTTACGGTATTAGCATAATTTTTGAAGCATTATTTCTGAAAATTCATTACTGTATTGTGGATTTATCATTAAAGTTTAGTGCAGTGGTGCCCATGATGCGAATCCAACGGATGTACTTCATTCAGCAGAATGTATTTCATTCAGCATGTGTTCAAAACGACAATGTACATGCAGTGGCACCATTATGCAAATACACTTACTTGCCTAATTACAAGCGTTGAATCAAACCCTACTATTGTTCATTGTTGTCATACTGGGATAATATTTTTATGAGTTAGGTATTTACAATTTCAAGGCAAAATAAAACGTAATTACTGGTGCAATGATATAAAAAGTCTAATGTAATAATGCATAAACAAACAATGATCGAGTCAAAAGGGAGAGGTAGTGTTACAGCAACCTGTGAATGCTCAATTCTTGCCATCATCTGATCAAGTTATACACGAATCTGAATTAGGCAAAAACAATAAGAAAACAGAAAATTAAATTTCTTGACTTTTCAAACAAATTTATACCATTTCTATGTAATAACTGTACATGCCAACCCCGAGAGAGCTATATGGGTAATTTTTGCTAATGTAAGTTTGCCTTAATAAATGCATTTAAAACTTACAGCATGCATCTTGTGATATCATCTTGGACTTTTTGGGTTGGCTTATACGCGGGTCATGCACTATTTAGTGTTTATACCTATTCATTTTAGGGGGTCAGCTTTTATGCGAATGGGTTTATATGCGAGTATATATGGTAGTATGGCTTATATTCCTAATTTTAATGTGATTGGGAAATGTATTCGATAGAGAATCATAGTTTACAATCCTGAATTTTGACATTCAGTTAGCTAATCATCAGCAATTTTCACTGTCTGCTTATAATCTCAACAAATGACAATATAAAAATATTTTTCTGACTGCTTGCATCTACAGGTATAATGTAATTTATAAAGTTTTATGATTTTTAATAGCTGAACCTGAATTTAATTTATAAGTACTTTTAATATCATGACCTAAATCAATAGATTGAACTAACAAACCTGAATAAATTTGGAGGCCACATGATTTCTGTGCTATGTGCTGAATCTTTTCCACTTTTTCTTTTTGTTCATATTCTTCTACATCCTGTACCACAACCCAAGATCCAGTTCTATTTGACATGGAGGCTCTTGTTGTTGTTGTAGTGGTGTTGGTGGTAGTGGTAGTAAGTGTTGTTATGCTATCGTATATATTACAGTCACAAGAACAGTTGACCTGCAAAATGTTTAAAATAATTCTATCTCTTGATCTGGTGGGGTTTGGCAGATTTTATTTTCAGTACCATTATAATTATTATCAAACAATCTGTTATATTGGACTGTTAAACTTATCATTAGGATACTTACAAATACTTACAAATACATACAAATATTGACAAAATGCATAGACACATGACAATTAAATGGGTGGATCATAACCTGAATCAGTACTGAAGTTGGAGTGGTTATCATTTGAATATAAGGTGCAAGTCATATCAGTCTGAAAAATTGTTTGATTAAAAATCTGAAAAAGGAAACCCCATTTTTGATTCATTTTATTCAGAATAATGAAAATACCTATACAATTTACGTGAATCTCTCTAAGTTTGTTTCTTTAGAGTTCTAGCATATTTGACAAGCTCAAGAGGGTGCAAACTTGGCTAATTCATCTTTTATGTTGAAATACAGATGAAAATATTCAGATGATTCATAATGCCTATGGTTGGTTTAATCTGAAGTGAGAGATGGTAGCTTCAGTTATACTCATCTGTATTTAATTTATGTACATCAACCATTATATAATATACTTATCTATTATGATAGTATAGTACACTTACAGAAGTGTTATCATCAAAGCAACAATCACACAGTGAATTGGTCTCTTCAGGGGCTGTATAGTCAAAAGGGGCCAGTTGACCTTCGTGACCATCCCAGAATGTGATCCCTGTCACTGCTTTACCTTCTCCATCAGCTGCCTTAACTGAAACCTAGGAAGTAAAAAAAGGCATTTAAAAGAGCTACATACTTCACAAAATATTTTCAATTATAGTTGAAAAGTATTCTTTATGTTTCTCAAGCTTCATTTGCAATGTAAACTAGCATAATCTAAATCATAATATTTTAGCTTAATTAAATTTTCACAAATCTAGATTCTGAAGTGTATTCATAATGTACATTTTCGAGGCAACTAATGGATGCAAGAGTGAATCTCAGAAACAAATTCATTGTGGGTTCAAATCCAACCACAGATTAGCCTGGATTGGCTGCAATGGTGTGTCTTTGGGTGAGGCACTTTACTCTCACTGCCTTTGCACTAAATTAACCACTTGTGTTGCTGTGCTATAAGAAAACCAAACAACTTTCAGAGGTAAATGACCAATCAAATGTATCTTTTTGTGCATTTTTGTCTTTATTTTTCTCAACAAACTAGATTCCTCATTAAATCTGTGACAATTTCATGCTCATGAAAATGTGGTGGTTTACAGTTTTTTGATCATCAAAGAAAATAAAATTTTTAAGTAACTTATGTTTATCTGAGAATACTTACTTGATCACATTAACATATGGGATATAAGCCAGCTACCTCCTGAATCCAGCCTACTAAAATGACAAAAGTTCATTTTCTATCTCATACAGACAAAGGGCAATAACTTTTGCCCATTATTTTCTATTGCCACCACCAGGTGTCACAAGTTTTAGAGCTTAGTGATATACCAATGAGGATGCTTGCATGGCAGGGTCTTTAGGAGGGTTTTTAAGTAATGTGATCTGGTAAGTATTCTCAGAGAAACATAATTTACTTCAAAATTTGCTTTCTTCTTCAAATATGTTCCATGATCACATAATCATTAGGAGAATAGGTAATAGGAGGAGGGAATTCTGAGCATCCTACATAAACCTTGGGCATCCTTCTAGGGAAGAGTGTGTAGTTTTTTTGTTTGTTTGTATTTTTAAAGTAGCTTCATCAATCTGAGTCACATCACTACGATGTTTGCAGTGTGGCAGTTTAAAGTGATGTCTAGCACTGGGGCATCATGCTGTAAACATGTGGCATCATGTTAAACCCAATCCCATTATCCTGACACCAGGCCAACCAGTCCTAACACTAACCTCTTAATGCTGAGTGCCATGTGAGGCAGCTGCTATTACCATTTAGGCCACCAGAGTGGTTTCTAGGGAAGAAAGATTTCCCTATATGAACATTAACCTGCTCTCCTACTTCAAGCAACAAGGCTAATCATCACATGAATCATGACAGCTCAATCAGGCTAAGAAGATGATTACTTAAATCTTCTTACCATCAAAATTCAGTAGTGAATCCAGGAAATGTAAGTGGCTGTGTTGGTTTCATCTGGGCCACAGCTATGGGACCCACCTGATTCAGGTTTTGTATCTGCTTAGCTAAATTCCAAGATAAAAGCTCTAGAAGGTTGATGCTGCATTTCTGCCAGCAGCTTCTATGATGTCTCAGATTGAAACAGTGAGGCTCACAGAGATCGCTCTTATTTCATGTGCTGAAATTATCATGAGGTGACTCTGATCTTTTGAGATGTTAGAATACTCCAAGCATATAACCCACTTAAACTACAAAGATCTAACTCAGGAGGTGATGTATTGCTTCTCACCTTCATGGGGAGAAAGAGTCCTTTGTACATGTCACAACTTGTCTGTGCACTTCAAGCAGTGCTTGAGGGCTGCTGCTCTGCGGTTATCTACAGATGAGAGGAACTGTATGATGACTCTGACTGCCCTTGATGGTGACTGGTTCTTGGCTACTATGCCTGGCTGAGTCACAAAATCCCCCAACTATCCTATCTGAACTGAAGATAGTTTGGGTTGACTGAAAAGGCAAGTTGCTCAGCCTTCATGCAGAAGCTAAAGCTATAATGGAACAGATCAATATGATAACAGCTTCAGCAGTGTCCAGACTAACAGTTAAAAGTTTCTGAATTGAGCCATGACAAGATCCAGAACAGATTCCAGTTTGAAAGTGGGTGAGGGATTTTGGCCTGTTCAAATCAAAATTGGCTAGTAGGTCTGATAGGTATTTATCATAACTAATATCTCTTCTGCCATGATGCCTGAATGTGTCAGATATCATGGTGCCTTTGATGGTAACTGGTGCCCCCTTTTTCTCTTCATAGTGCTAGAGAAAAAAGTAAAGTTGTTGTGGGACTGAGGCACTCTAAGAGGCTATTGTTGACTCAACACTAGTCCCTGAAAACATGCCACTTTCCCCTCATAAGCATTCAGAGTGGAGGCCCTTCTTGCTCTCAAGATTCTCTCCACAACTGAAGGTCTAAATTCTTTCCCTTGCAAGGCTGTCCTGACAAAAGCCATGAAAGAGACAATGGTCCAGACTGTAAGGTATGTAACACCTGTGACCATGGTTTTTTGAAGAGATTCAGCTTGGCTGTTATTTTCCTGGGTAGGTCTATTGCTAGATTGAGTAGATAACTGACCCGGGACTTGTCCCATCACAGAGGGGCTATCAGAATTATCCTGCACTTCTGACCATCAATTTTCTGCATTATTTCTGGTACTAAGACCATAGGGGGTAGGCAAATGCAGATAAACCCTCCCAAATGATTTACATTGCATTGAGGCGGTAAGTCACCACTACGGAGTTGTACGACATAATCAGGACTGACTTTACACAGAGTCTGTCCTAGAACTGCAAGGCAATTCTCTCATATACAGGTTGATGTAAAGAGGCAGTTCCCCTGATCTGCATTTGCTGCTGACCATCTTTGAAGTCCAGCAACAAGAAGACTTCCCAACTGTAAATGCTTGCATCATGTACATACCATCACTTCTGGTTGGGGTTATCCAATGGAATTCCTGTCATGAGCATGGTTGCGTCACTCACACAGGAATGATCATACTTTGTTGTGATATTGACATTTTAATTGAATGGACTGGAAAAGGGCACCATTGAGATAGCAAAGTAATTTGCAACAGGTGCATATACAGGCATCATAGTGGGATAAAATCCACTGCTGCATTGAATAACCTGATGCATTGCAAGAACTCTCTCGCAGTCTTAGAAAGAAATACATGTATTTCACACATTAACATATGCAAGTAAATATCTAAAAATGATTTCTTTTTTCTAAATCTGAAATTTTCACATGTCAAACATGTAATTAAAGGAATATAAATATAATTATATTTGTAATATTTAAAATCAATTTGTGATAAATGCAACTGTTTTGTGAAAAAAACCCAAGAATTTTTAAAATTATTTTGCCATGAAAATGAAAACATGCTCTTCATATAAATAAATTCATAACAAGATTACTCAGGAATTACTGTACATTCCTTCCTGATGGAAACTACCAATGTACCAGTACAGAGTAAAATACCGTAGTATGTACCACCAGAAACTTTACCAAGGTAAACTGGAAATACCTGCACCTCTAGAACTTACCATATGTCTTGGGAGGAGACTGTCAGATATGGTATCATTGCCACAGAGGAAGTTGACAGAACAGGGTGACAATGCAGTCCATAATTTGGTAAAGACCTAGGAGTTGATATTTAGACTGAACAGAAGGACTCAAAATAACTTGTTACAGTAGGCAAACCAAAGAAATTTTCACAACATTGCATGAAAAGGGACATGAAAGAGGCACATGTGAGACTGAGACTGATGGCATACTTGTCCTTTTGGATGAAGAGATATACTGATCTCACCATCTCAATCTTGAACCTCAGTGGAAAAATGAATTCACTGAGGCAATTGAAGTCTATGATCCAGAATATCTGAATACAACCCAGAGATTGAAGTTTTCAGGCAATCTCCACCTCCTTGTCTGTTGAAGTGTGACTATATCTCCCACTGAAGAATTTCATCCTTCTCCTGAAATGATGGCACATTTGATAGAAGGGAGAGGAATGAAGAGGAGTGGTTGTGAAAAACAAAATCTGAAGTCCCTCTGAAATGACTTGGATCACAAATTCATTTTGCAGCAATAGGTTGATCCAAATGTGACTGGAATCACAGGAGTCTGCTACCCCTTAGTAAACTGTCTGTGGGTGGTGGGGATTTTAGTCAGTGGCTGGAGACAGAAGGTTTGGGGGTGGAAAAACTTGGTTTCTTATCCACCCTGTACAGGTGCCTTCTTGACAGGTTCGGCTGTTATCTGCTGCCATAAGGTTGAGATCTGAATGGCACTTGGAGCATAAAAGATACCATTTCTTGGCTTGTCAATCATCCATCCATTGTGTCAGGTATAGCTAGTTTCTAGAATGAGGATATGGGTGTATGGGCAGAGCAGCAAGTTGAAAGGGTATTTCTTGAGCTCCCTGCCTCTGATCTTCTTTAAGTCTGCCTAGAAACAGCAACAGTGAGCCAAATGGAGTCATCCTTAAAGCCAGAGCATGACATTTATTTTCAAAGCACAATGGAGTGCAATTACACTTTATGACATTTGAAGTTAAGAGATTGGCAGAGACAACACATTTGCCAATAAATGGTAAGCTGTTCTGTTAATGAAAATTGCTGAGGAGGCCAAATATAACACTGAATACATGGCACAATGTTCTGCCAAACACACTTTAAGGAAGAGAATTTAAAAAAATTTAAATCCACTTTATAAATAAGTGGGGCACACATATTGAACATTTTTCAATTTTTTTAATCTAACACCAGGAGTTCAGTAAGATAGGTGATGGAATGTGTCTTGTATCAGACTGTTAGAGGACTGGTTCCATTTTTGGACAAACCATTCCTGTGGCAATGACGATGCAATGCCATCATGTATATAGAATTCATGACCAATACTGTGTGGTTAAGCAGTGAATAAAGGAGAAGCCCCCTCTGTCAGATGATTTTGTTGGACTAGTACGGACAGCTAGTTCGTATGGAGTATGGTCAGCGCAGTTACTGGCCATGCAGAAGGTGTAGCAGTTGGTGCCAGTACCTGCTGTACTGTGGGCATGGCTGGATTAAAATCTCCATCATAATGTACTTGGGTAGTCTTAGGCAAGATGGACAGATCTACCACCAAAATCTCCATAATTATAACTGTATGTTGCCATAGGCATGTTAGCATGTACAATCTATCATCAAGATCTCCATAACTGGTAGAGAGATGAAGCTATAGACCTGGTGAGACAGTTGGTTTTATCACTAAGATCCCTGTAATTATAACTGTATGTAGCCGTAGACATTTTAAGATGGAAAATCTCTCATTAAGATCTCCATAATTGTTGAAAGATGAAACTGTAAGTCTGGTGATATGGATGGATCTTTCAGTAAGTTCCTCTGACTGAGATGGCTGGACTGGCTGGATGGCCAGCTGAACTGGTTGGACAATCGTGGATGGCAATATGGTGGTAAAGGATAGAACTGTTGAATCTGTTAAAATCCCATGTGCCCAGATTTACAGACCTTAAGGCCATGCTCAGACATGCTGAGGGGATTACACCACCTGGGCTGCATTAAAATGGGGGTACACTCCCCCACTGTATGATAATTACTGTATTATAATCATACTTAATAATTTTCAACTTTGCATCATCATCACCCTCTTTCTTTGCCTTGGTCGTCTTTTGCAAGACTATAGCCTATAAAATCTTGGACCATAGAGTGCACACACTGTATGGTACTGGAAAAGTACATTTTGCACATGCAAGGCATGACTCATGTGTCTCTTAATTAGACTTCAACATGTTGCATTAATTATACTTCATTGACAGGTTTCACTGAAACAACAAGATAAAACACAACAAAAATGTATAAATTAATGATGCATGTTATTAAGTAGCTAAAATAACACCCGTTACTAACTGGGTGAAAGAACAATAGGAAGTGTGCACGAAACCATAAATAGTAATATGCATCCATGACAGCATGTTGTACCATGTGGTCTAAAAATTGTCAAGTCTGAGAAAGTATAAAAAGTTCACAAAATATTTGAAAATTCAAATAATAATATTTACCACATGTTCAGGATTGAATATTAATCCAAATAAATCCAAAATCCTTTATGGATGGTTCGAGTTTAACACAAATTTGGCTTTGGATTCATGGGATGTGTCTCACATAATGTTGAATGGAAGCAAAACTTAAAAATTAGTGACACTTGGTGATGGAAAGGGAGGTAATAGGCAAAAGTTTCTGTGTATATGAGATGGACAGAAAAGACAACTTTTCATCTTTTTAGTAGGGCTGGATTTGGGAGGTGACAGGCTTATATCCCTAACATTAATATGATCTGGAACATATCTGGAAGGAGAAACAAAAACACTGTGTCCTTTACTGTTTGTTTGGATCAGGTGTGTTTTGATATTTTACTTTGAGACAAAACAAATTCACATGGGATATCTGAGACTTTGAAACCTCATTATTAAACAAGTAAGTAGATAACTCAATAACTGATTTGTTATGTTATTCTCTCACCCTCTCCTCTTCATCCAGATATGGTTCTGGTTGACCAATATACATGTGCATACATAGATTACTAATATAGACAGATTGATCAAGATGATGTGTTATATTTAAACATCAAATTAATATGTTAAATCTCCACTGAATTGAATACCAAATCCATAATTTCAAAATCCATAACAAATTTGTGTCAAAAAAAGAGTACATTCTTCTCTATTGAAGCCATGTTGATGGTATAAATATTTAAAAGTTTGTCCACTTCAAAAGGTACTGATTCCATTTACTTGCTATTTCATTTATTCTCTTTCATCATCTGATGTGTGTTTTGTTGGGCAGTGTAGCTAAACAGCACTTAATTCACAGTCATAACAGAAAGGAACACTAAATGTGCTTTAAACATAATCATGAGTGCAACAATCTTTCTGTACAGCTTGCATCACATTGACCCTACCTATGACAATATGGAAATCATCAAATCAGCAGACTGCCATTAAATGTGGCACTGTTATTCCTTTTTTAACAAACATCTTTCTTCCAAATAGCTTAAGAAAATGTTTGGGAGCTATTATACAGTATATAATGGATACTGTTTCACAGAGCCATTGAAAATAGAGTTTCTGGTGAACAATCCATCCTATATTTGTACTTTATGGTCAAGTCTTTGTAAACTAAGACTTCTACTACTGATAATCCTTATTTTGTATCTTATTTGCAATAAAAATTCAGAAAGATAAGTTCTTCATATTACAAATAATATCAATTCAAAAGCACTCATAGTGCTCAGGCACATACCCAGGATTTTTTCTATAGGGTTTGAATAGGGTAAAAGGTGATTAATATTACTTAAATGACCAAATTGTGAGTATGTAAGTTGCTATTGCTGCTTTATTTCATTACATGAAGATATCCAGTTTAATTGTGCTGAAATGAGCTTGAACAGTACACATCACAATACAATGCAATTGGGCAGGCAACTCAAGCTGAGAGTTCAAAAAATACTATAGCTATTCACACCAACTGTCAAAATATGCAACTGATATTTTTTGCTGTCACACTGCATATGGAAACACTAAACACTTTGAAATTACAGCTTTTTAAGAAATTAACAATATACAATGTATAAAACATACCTCATATGTCCCACCTGGAGCCATCTCAGCAGACCTGTAGTAAATGGAGGAATACATAGAATCTTCTTTAGAGTCCCTGGCCAATTTTATTTTGACTTCATTGTTGATGTAATCTTTAAACACATTGGCTGACCGATGCTGCAGTCGCCAGACTTTTCCACTTGGGTCATGAAAACCAGACATGTTGCTAGATTTCCACACTGATGAGTCTGTGAGGGAAACTGATTTAGCTGGACAAGATGGGCCATCAGGAGATTGGAGATGAAGAATTATGCCTAAAAGATGTACAGTAGCATTGTAAATTAGTAGGCCACTTCTAATTTTTTTCAATTTCAGAAAATGATGAAAGTTTCTTTATACCAATGAAAAGATTTATTTACAATCTATTGCAATACCAGTAGATTTAGCACCTGAGTTTAATAGATCTAATCTTTCTTAGTCAAAAAGATGAAATGAGTTTTTAAAAAAAATAAAAACTAGATCTATACTGGTGAAACATGCATGCCCTATATCCCAATGCTGAACAACAAGACTGTCCAAAAAGTTATAAAAAACTAATTAAATTTGCCAAATTGCTATCTTAGTATAACAATCTATGTCAGGTCATCTACATAGGTATACAAAGAATCTCAAGTGGTTTTTTGCTAAATTGTGCTTAAAAGGTTTTTATCATTACAATGAAAATTATGTCAAATAAGTCTTTCAAAAAGTGTTTAAAAAAATGAACAATAATCTCTTGAAAATACAACCACATTGTCAACAAATGAATACAAGATGTCATATTAAATTCAATTTATCCATCTCAGATGGCTTCTGTTGAATTGTGCTAGAAAGAATTTTGAGAAAAATGTAAAAAAAAAACTATATAAAAATGTTAGGTAATGGCCTGAAACTTTAATAAAATAATATAGATATAAATATGAATATGCTATAAAATGTATCTACACTGAGTCATTTTGTGTATTATTATTATTATTATTATTATTATTATCTTGCTAACAAGCTTCTTGGGATAGATGGACCTGACCAAATTAAGAATCCTGCAACTGAAAGCAATGGAGGCATTATAAAATACCTAAACCATTAGCATGTATACCAATGAACTATTAATTATGTACAAACCTTTTGTTACAACACTTATGTACAATAAATACAATTACAATAACCATTTTCTCTTGAAGCTTAATCCAGATTTAGAGACAATAACAGGAGAAATTCAACATTTAGATTGGTGTAATAGTGATTCAGGCAGGTACTTGGATGTTTGACATGTACACTAAGACAGCTTACTCACCGGATACATGTGTTTTTGATCCCCACCACACCACATCATCTTTAAATTCAGTTCCCTCTGTAACATGTCCAGCCACAGGTGTTGAATTGTCAAAAAGAATAGGGGTACTAATCTCTGTTATGGGCAGGTCAGCTTCATTTACAACCTCGAGCTTCACATAGTAGGGTGATGCTCTCTAGGAAAAAAAAATGCTTTTAAATTCATAGTGTGCATTATTTTCAAATGAGCTTTTCTTCATCCATTGCTCATGCAAAAATATATTTATTTCCTTTGACATTACCTCAAACATGCACATAAAAAAATTGATTTTACAGTGCATCCTCACTATATATAACACAGTGTCTGTGGTCTATTATTATCATCCATGTTTTGTACCAAACCTCCATAAAATATGAAGGACGGATTAATGGGGTAGGTTTTGGTTTGGTTTAATGCAATTTTTTAGCACAAGATAGGCTATATATGGTGGCCAGTATTACTACAGTATATCTAGTGCAGGAAGAAAGCAGGAAGACCCTAAGAAGAACCACTGATCTACAGGAAACTACCAGCAAGCTTTCTCACATAACCTACACTGGTAAAGCTGTAGAACAATAAATCAGACCCCCAAATCTGTGTTGATATTGATGGATGATTTGTGGGCATGATAGCACCTATTCATAAAATAGAAGAATTGTTTGCAGACAGATCTGTCAGCAATTTATCTGTGTACATTTTACACACTTACTGGTATTTCTTGCATTTCTTGAGTTACCTTTGGCTGAAGGGTTCTTTTGGCAATATGTACATAATATTTCCTGATCAAATCCTATGTTTGATGACTTGTAAATCAATGTGGAATAGCACAACCCTATCTCTAGGGCTTGTGCATTGAGGAGTGTGATTGCTCACATGCACCGTCATGCTCCTTAAATTGCTTCCAGGATAGTGATCTTTCACTCCCTTCAATCTTTTTGTTCAAAACAAAGAATTCCATAGTACAAGTCACATGGGTCATTTAAGCACATTTACTGATAGAAGTTTAAAAAATAATTTTATTAAAAATTTTTATTGTAATAAAGTTATAACAAAGTTTATTAAATCGTGATTTTTGAGTGATCTACACATTAATTGTAATAACAAAATTTCCAGACCGAAATTATCGATCACTATGGACTTTTACAATGGCTGTTCGGCACTACACTGGGTCAAGAAAGTCTATATTCGACTGAACTATTACTAGTACAGGGTGAATCAAGTGTACGATCGCGTGAAAAAGAAATCGTGTGCATCTTCAATCATCTCCTGTATGGATGTTCAACTATGAATGAGATAGAGGAGTAACATAAAATAAGTTTTATTCTTAGCATGTACATATGACAATTCTTCAAAATGATTATTTAGCAAGATGTAAAATTTAATTAAAATAAATCTGAATTGACAGCCGTCTTTCTAGTCTTTAACGTGAAAGCAAATTTGAAAAATAGGTATTATGTACGAATTGAAATAAAAGATATGACATACCATACAGAAGATATAAACGAAGTTACATAATTGCTGCCAATTTATTGGAATTGTGTGCCAATTTTTTCCTGCTGGTGTTTCCCCAGGCTTTGTTTACAAATAACGACATTGTCATGTCTCTGTGTATGTTTATAGTACAGCTTTTACACTACCACAGGCGCATTCCCTCTTACATAACAGCGCACAACGAAACCAGTTTAACCGAGATCACCCCACTTGCTTGACTATGTCTAAAAATGTCGAAGAACGTTATCATTAAATTTGCCGTTAAGCATTTTAAGAGGAATTTATACAATAATCTTCAACAAAATTTGGATGGACAAGGTGCAAAATAAAGTAAATAAATGCCATTTAAAGGCATGTGTGATAAAATTCTCCAAAATGACACCTGTAGCTGCAAAAAGTGATTTAGACCGCATACATGAGCCATGTGACTTGTATTATAGATATTTTCTGATTCAACTTCTCAATTTTTGTCCCAGATTTCATGGCAGTTGCCTTTCACAAATACTGATATGTTTACAGGTTCCACCATTTTGATATATGACACCATAGGCCATGAACGATGATGTGCCATAAATGATGATGTTGTAATTATTTGAGGAGAGTGAATAACTCCTCAACATTACCAGGAGAGCTGTTCACAGCTCTCATGCATTTTACAAAACACAAGCCCTGTATGTCCTGTGGCTATTTTGAACTTTGTGCTAGAAACAGCTGTTATCAAATACTGGTAAGTATCTAAGCTGCATGCAAGTTTCTTCCAGAAAGATTTGCATGCAGCAAAATTGCACATTTTAATGAACATCATACCCACAAATTGTCCATCACCATCAACATAGATTTGAGTGTCCGATTTACTGTCTTAGTCCAGATGATACTTGAACTCATGTGTGATGTGTGAGTGATCTGTAGAGGTGAGCACCTTAGACCACTTGGCCTACTGGAGCCCCTTTAAAAGGGCTGAGAGAGAGAAAAGGGAAGGGAGAACAAAATTCATCTAAACAAAATAATAACTGTAGCTATATACACCAAAATATCTTTGTCACCTCCATGTAATTCTGATACAAACTGTCAAAAGACTCAATGTACAAAAATAATGACATCCTACTGAAATTTTGAGTTTTCTCATCATGTATTTGGAAAGTTCACATCTTAAATGTGGATATTTAAAACTGGGACACCATGGTTTTATACATATATCAACTGATGTTCACTACTAATCTTGCAGATACAGGAAAGGCATTTTCAGTTGACATTCACTAAGAAACATTACTATTTCCATCTCATTTTTGCCTCGAAATGGACCACTCTGGTGGCCTAGTGGTTAGAGTTTCCACCTTGGATGCGGGAAGTTGCTGGTTCAAACCCCAGCTGAGTCATACCAAAGACTTATAAAAATGGTACTAACAGCTGCCTCGCTAGGCGCTCAGCATTCAGAGGTTAGTGTTAGGACTGGTTGGCCTGGTTTCAGGATAATGTGACTGGGTGGGACATCATGCTACATGTCTGCAGCATGATGCCCCAGTGCTAGACATCACATAAAATGCCACACTGCAGACATCGTAGCGATATGAATGAAAAATTGTTAAAAATCCAAATCACACACACACACACCTCTCAAAAATGATGTCAAATGGATAACATATGCAAGAATATCACATTTACATCTAATAAAGTCACACTGATGTTGGAGATATCCTAGGAGATGCTGAATTATATTGTTGTCGTTGTTGTTGTTGTTGTAGGGTTTTAATGCCATTTTTCAGCACACGATAGGCTATACATGGCGGCCAGTATTAATGGTGGAGGAAGAACCCAAGAAAACCCCGGAAAGAACCACCGACCCATGAGAAGCTACTGGCAAGCTTTCTCACATACCCACATTGGACGAATCCGAGACTCGGACCCATGCAGACTGAGGTGAGATGACAGTGATTCGTGACAGACAGCGCTTTAGACCACTAAGCCACTCGGGGCCCCGATGCTGAATTAAGCTGACCCACTATTTCTGCTTCCTGTGGAAGCAGTATGCTAATCTGTAAAGATTATGAGTTACTATTTTTACTACATATGGAAAACATCGCAAGAATAGCACATTAAATGTCCACCCTATGTTTAATAGTCCTCTGTAAAGATACTAGTAACATACATGACAAGATTGTCTGGAACTCTTTTGAGTTTGGCCCCAATCTTTTGATCTACTAATCTGCTGACAAAAACTCCCAGAAATCATAAATCTGCCAAACATAGGAAGCTCAAGCTAAAACAACATCTGCCAAGCATAGGTATTGACAGCTAAAACAACATTCAATAGACTGTTTATGACCATTGTAATCCGTCAATCAAGTTGTTATTGACATAACAACCAATTAAATCTTGGTGTGTGACATGTGTTGATGTATTAATTGTCCACACTTAAGTTGTTTTTCTCATCAATATTTCAATATTGAATAAGGTGTCATGTATAACAGATTGCAGTCAACCTGACATGTATAAAACAGTTCTTGAACTATTTGGAAATACAATAATTTTGGTATGATGCTGAAACGTATGCTAATAGATTAGAAGGAAAACACTATAAAAAAAAATGTTTGCAAGTTCAACAGTGCTCAGATAGACGAGTTTAAATGTGTGAAGCATAGAAAAAATAAAATATAAGAAAATTAATAAAGCTGAGTAACTATTATTCATTGTAGTTAATTTACTTTGTTTTGGTATGATGTGCACTTTCACGCTTTATGACAAAAATGATTGTTATGCCAATCTCCCTCATTTGGACCCAATCTCCCGGATTGTGAACAGTGATCTCCGATTTGGTCCCAGAAATCTTGGCATGTATGAGTATATCTTGGTTTAAAATTATTGACCACTGGTTCTCAGTTACCTGGAAATTTGTTCAGGGTAAGTAGTCCTCAACTAAACTTACTGTGCAGAAAACCATTATTGCCTTGTTAGATTTACCATGACAGTGAACTCTGACCTTTAGATCCCATAATCTATTGATTTCTTTATTACCCTATGTGCAAGCCATTCACAGAGTTTGGTCAATGAACTTACTCTAGAGCAAAAATTATACTGCAAACCCATTTATCTTTTATCTTTCAGCATCAAACACCTTCAACTTCGACCTATGACTCCTAAGTCAAATGGCATCTCCCATAGATTACATGCAAGCCAAAGTGTATGGTCTATAAAGAAATGTTGCTATCCAAAATCAATGTTTTTCTTTCACAGTGACTTTGTCCTTTAGCCTCCAAAATCAATAGATTTCTTTCTTACCCTATGTGTAAATCATCCACAAACACTGGTTAAGGTACATGATAATGACTTTTGCCTTTATGACTCCCAAGTCAATAGGCTTCTTCCTTTTCTCAAGTGCAAACCAACCACAATGTCTGGTATAGGTTTGTGAAGAATGTATCAATATCAATGCACAATAATCATTTGTCTTATTTCAGTCACAGTAACATTAACCTTTGACATTTTGATTTCAAACTTGATAGCCTTCCTTTGCACCCCAAATGCAAGCCATCAACAAAGTTTAGTTCAGGTCTGTAATGAACAAATACTGTAAATGTGCAGAAACCACTTTTCTTCTTTCCCTCATAGTGACCCTAACTATGATGTTTTGAAACAAACTGATTTCTTTTTTACACCATGGACAAATTAATTGCCAAGTCTGGTAACTGTAGATGTGGAAAACTTCAGTTATTGTGCCACAATTGGTAACAGAAAGATGGACCATTGGAAAACATTGTAAGCTCTGCTTATGGTACACATAAAAAATTAGGCCCCAAAGTGCATGTACAAGGCATTAAATGATGAATATTCTGTAAAATCCTTAATTATGTCGAAGAGAAATAAATTCTCACATACTTTTACAATATTTTTAAGCTGAAAATTTCATAAGATTCTAATTCTGAGACTTTTCCAGAACACTGCATGCATCTTTCCATGATATACAGGCATAAAAATCATTCTTTAGTTTATTAGATCATGTTTAGTGGTCAACTCTTACATTTATAAATGAAACAAAAAACTATATCAGGTGTCTCCACAAATAAAAAAGTAATTCAGTTGTGGTACCTACCACAAGAGATAAATCACGGATCGTGAAAGAGGTAGTATTAGGAGCCAAAATGATGCTGGACACAAGCTCCCTCATTGGGTCAATATCACCTGACAGACATGAAACTCTCTTCAACAGTGTCAGATTGTAGTACTTGATACCAGACTCTGCATCCATATATCCCTCCCAGTAAGCAGTAATACTGTCTGAATAGGGTGTATAGGACACAGCCTGAAATGGGTTAAGGCATGAAATATTATTTCAAATGATAAACAAAATCATCTATTGTCATAAAATATTAGCAAAGTCTAAATTAAAAGACTTGGTTGATCTGAAAATTTAGTGAATAAACTAAATATGAACAATTAATGCATACTTCATTATTTTATTTATGGTACCATTATATGCTAAAATTAAAGTTTTGTAACAAGTGTTTCCTTACACCACGTAACCTTTGAGTAAAAGCATTAAAGAATTGTAGGGCCTGACTGGAAAGTATACTTCAGCCACACCAAAAAACATATTACAACATATAACAATATCTTATTCAAGACTGATTCCTATTTGGCAAAGGAAGTAGTTATTTTGTTGCAGGGGGCTTGAAAAATTGCACCTCAATTAATTCTGGTGGTTTGTTGTTGCTGTTGTGGGTTTAATGCTATTTTTTAACAAATGATAGATTAAACATGGCAGCTAGTATAGCTACTGGCAAGTTTCATGTTGGTTGGTGGTTCTTACCTGTGTTTCCCTGGGTTCTTCCTCCACCAGTTACACTGGCCACCAAGTATAGCCTATTGTGTGCTGAAAAATTTCATTAAATCCACAACAACAACAATATCCTATGTAACAGAATTTGGCATGATAGATAAGTGCTCTAACAATAAACCTGATGCAGGTACTTGAAATCTAAGCAAATTTCTGTCAAAAACATTACCCTTAGGGGATTCCTCACTCTTAAACTCTGTTAAAAAATACCACTGACCACATTAAATTTATAAATGTACATCCAACAACATTTAAGTTCATGACATACCATGCCAAAATATGGTCCGGCTCTCAGCTGACCTCTGATGGGTGGAGTTACATCTACTGTAAACTCATGCATGCTCATATTACATTCTCCAGCTTTGTCCAAGCCTACAATTGGAATTTTATACCATTTAGGTATCGGACCACTAATTATTTTACAGCCAGTTAACCAGTCTACTGGTGGGGGAATAGAAAATTGAGTACTTAATATTCTGAGATGCACCCATTGGCTTGTAAATGGATTTAATTTTTTTCCATTATACATTTCATAGACTTTAATCTATGTACTGTAGCTGACAAAAAATATTTACTTTTATTTTGATATCCTGTATTTAATTTCCTATTGATAATACTGCATATGGACTTTTTGTGTGAGGCCATGTTATAAGGTGCAGATCAAGGAGTCCCCTATTTAACAGCACAAGGCACATGAAAATGCACATTTTTCAAGGCTGAAAAAGTCTCTAATTCTAATGAATGGAAACATGTGGTTTGTATGCTAATCTAATGAAGACATTAATTTTTTTTTTTTATATTATTAACATCAGGTTCTCTGGAAAATGAATTTGTGGTCTGATAATAAAGACATTATTTAAAGAGGGTAACACAATCAGTGAAAGAACTAATCTACCTTGAGGCCCTCATACAAAGGAACTTGTTTATATACAAACACACATTTGCAAACATTTACATAGCAGCATGTATATACAACAATGTTGTTAAGTATATTTGATTTATATTGTTTGACTTTTGTCCATGGCTATAAGTTGTAAAAAGAATGTTTACATTGTTAACTTTTGTCCATGATTTTAAGTAGTAAGCAACTTGTTTATATAGCAAGAGTTCAGGGTCAGTCTTGTTTACAGTTAGACTAGGTTTTTCCATTGAAAATTTGAAAATGTGTCTAATTAGGGTTTTAATAAACAAATAATTCCTGTTCTATACCAGTCTGTGGGAATCCAAGATCCAAGTTTGCAGTTGTGTTCAGATATGATTTGAGTGGAATTATTTATTTAAAATATTCACTGGAATTACTAAAGTGCTTATTGACTATTTGACTCACTATTATTCTGAACTCATTCAAAGACATTTGGGATTGCATCATTGTGGTACATCAGAACATTTAAGACTACTGGAATTCATTTGGAATATTCTACATTTTTGGACTTGTTACAGGACATTTAGGATTATTTGGGATTTAATTCACACTACTCTAAGTGTCTTTTGAATTTTCATTTTAAATTGTAAAGAAATAAATAACTTATTGAATTTACTTAAACTGTTGGTTTCACTTCTTTCTGTTACATAATTTAAGACCTAGAGTCTTAACAATATATTCACATTTTTTCCTTTCCCTCTCCCGCATGGACATGCATCCATACATATTGAACCCACATTGTCAATATACATGCAATATGCAATTAATGCCAAATAGATGGGTAATATATCTAATGATGCCCTGAGGCATTCATGAATACAAATGCAGTTGTTTTCATTCTCATTTTAACTACATACCATAAGCAACTGGATATAATGAGTTTGGAAGTAGAGCATACATTTCTAATCTCAACTGGAATACTATTCCAGAGCTAAGATGAGTAATAGAAACTTCTTTTGAATAATTCCTTATTTGGTTTGGGAAATTTATGCTATTTGGTGGACATGGATCTCAAGTGGGGAGTGTTGCCAGCTAGCCTATTTTGGAATAGTGACTACAGACAGACTGGAGCATTGTTATTGGCTATAATGTACATTAACGTACCAGGTAGTTTATCTCAAATTGATTTGGTCTTTAATAGGTAATATTTTTAAGTAACCAGCTAAGTTCTCCCTGTTTTCTGTTTGGATTGATATTAACCTGAATGCTCTTGTCTGATGACATGATAAATTTGCTCTGTTTCTATCATCTGAATTATCCCATACTGTATTACAGTAATCTAAATACCACTAGGGATGTTTGTAACTGTTATAAAATAGTGTCATGTGCCTTACTGATCAAGTTCTGAAGCTTTTATGGTGTCAAGTTCAATGAAACAATCTTTTACAAAGTTCTTTGATTCTGGTGGGATACAGAAGCATACCTCTCTGGAGATATTGTTGGTGCAAAACTTTTTCAATTCATCAAAGTTGTTTTCTATCACTGCTTCCTTTAATTTTGTGGTAATGATGATGAAAAAAATCATTGCAAACATTTGCAATATCAATGTCATCAGTGACAATGGTCTTATTTACCAGATGTTGAGTGAATTTTATTGGTCTGATTTCTGTGCATTCCCCAAAAGATATGTCTGAAAACTTTCCAAATAGAATTTGAATTGCTCTTTTTGTTTTCAAGCTCTGATTGATACTAATTTTTATTTCCTTCTAATTACTTAATATTTAAATTATCCATACTTTATATTGTGCATGGTTTCCCATAGCCATGAACTGGGCTCATGTTTTCATGGCATCTAAGATTTCAGTTGTAAGCCAATTAGGTTGGATTTCATATTTTACTTGATGTATTTTCAATGGTGCATGTTTAGAGACTACATCCATAAATAATTTAGTCAACACCCCCAGAGCTTGATCTACATCATCAAAGTTTTGGATTTTATTCCATGGAGCTTTATTTAGATCATCAAGAAATTGTTCTTCCTTAAAGTTTTTGAAAGTTTTGAAGTTTTGTGGGTTTTTTTTACTGTCTTGCATTTTACCTTTCTTAGGAGAAAAGTTGGATAGTTGTCATGAAGACCAATGTTTGTTACTTTAACATTTGCCTCATTGTCGGGGGCCCGAGTGGCCGAGTGGTCTAAAGCGCTCACCGTTACGGATCACTGCCATCTCACCTCTGTCTGCGTGAGTTCGAGTCTCAGGCTCGGCTAACATGGGCACGTGAGAAAGCCTGCTAGTAGCTTCTCGTGGGTCGGTGGTTCTTCCCTGGGTTTTCCAGGGTTCTTCCTCCACCAATTATACTGGCCGCCATGTATAGCCTATCTTGTGCTGAAAAATGGCATTAAACCCTACAACAACTACAACACCTAAAAGCCTCATTGTCTGGTAGGTTAGCATAAATGTAGTCAATTAAAGTACTTGATATTTCTTTACCATTTTGGGTTCATTTACCAGCTGAAGACCTAATGATTCAATAAATTCCATGAAGTTGTTCCTTATCTGAGTATTGAGAAAGTCCTTATTTACATCACCTAGTATATACATTTCTTTCTCCAGTGCAAGAATATTTTCTGTTTGTTTCAAAAAGTTATTTTAAACTGCTCTGGAGGAAGGTGGCCTACAAACAAATGAAACCAAATAGGAATGATTTTGCATTACTTTGATAAATTTCTACCCAAATACTCTGTATCTTCTCCAATGATAAAACATGATCTCCCTCTGCTGTCGCCCAGAGTAACTGTTTATGGAAGCCTTGACAATGAAATAGATTATCACTGTGGTTATCATTTAATTTGGTTTAAATGAGTCCTAAAACATGTATATTATTCTCCATGGAAGATAACATTAACTTAATTGGTTCCTTTTGTTTCCACTACACCTTGTACATTGAAGTGACTGATATTAAAGCCTTTCTTATTTAGTTTTATCTCAACTAGATGTATGTTATAGTGCAAAGGGGCACTCAAGGAGATTGTGTCCATACTACATTTATCATTATTGTATTCAGTTTCCATATTTCAATCTTCATATATATTAGAGTCTGCAAAGTCACATATAGAACCTGGAATATCCTTGAACTTTTGCATTACAGTAGTGTCCATTGAATAAATAGTCAATAGTCTCACTATGTATATTTTGGATTTAGAGTAATTGTTATAAATGAAGCATTGGCATTCTCCTCTTTGCCAGCATCTTAGTATGTACAATAGACTGATTCAGAGTAATCTATTTGTTTCCAAAATTATGGCAACTATAGCACTCGATTTGTTTTTCATGATACCTGTGTCACATTACCAGTCTCACCATAGTAGTGGCAATATTCCTTAAGCCTTTCTTTTGTTTCCCTGGATGTCAACTGTAATTAATTTTTTAATGGGAACCAATTTTTGTGGATTCCAAATTTAAATAAGCAACAAAGACTGATGTATAAAGACAACAGAATCTGATTAATCCACATCCACAATTATAAATACTGATTAAAATTAAGATTTTCTTGCAATCCATATATAATAATACTTGCAAAAATGAATGGATATTATTTTTAATTCCTTTCATTTATGAAAACTGGCGTAAATTTAATCCAATTGATCTCTAGCAACAGGATGAAAAAAATGTCAACCTCTTCATGCCATAAATGAAAACTGTTTTGCATCATCTTTCACTAAAATTTCTGGAAGTGAAATTAATTACAGAGGTAGATCAAATTAATAACCTTCCTTTTGCTATATTCACATGTTGGAAATCACATCTATTCTTCAATTTTCATCATTAGATGATAATTAATAAAAAACAAATTTGAATGCAAAATTGAAAGTAATAATATAAGTATGAGCTGATAGTGAAGGTCAAAGTGAATACAAATTTGTCTTTTAAAGTGATCCCCAGAATGTATGCAAATTAGCATCTACTCAGAATCTACTCCTACATTTCTGACTTTAAATAAGGTTCAGAAATATACACTGTCAGAATTCCTATGCAAGCAAAACATTTCTACTAATTAAATTTCATGAAATCTGTGAGAATAAAGCTCCTTCACTGACATATTCTTACCCATTGCCCAAGCATAGTAAGTCTTTCCTTGTGTAAATTTTAAATTCTGCAGCTTGGCAAAAGTATTTTCTCCAACATTGGTCACAGGATAAATGTTAAAAAGCCTTGTTTTCTCGTCTTGTGTAGCCCTTCCACCTTCAATCTGCAATATCACAACTGATTATGATTAGCAATCAACCTTAATAATACTTAGTCATGACCCAGAACAAAAGAAATAAACAAACTGAAAAACTGGGAAAACTGCAAAGCCTAATTTGGTTCAAATAACAAATAGTGGAAACTAGATATTCAAAAGCCCACAGGCTACATCAATGGTCATGACTTTCATGTGTGTTTGAGTGTGTGTGTGTGACTTGGATTTTTAACGTAGCTTTAACAATTTTTCAGTCATATCATTATGATGTCTGCAGTCTGGCAGTTTATAGTGATGTCTAGCACTGGGGCAGACATGTAGCATGATGTCCCACCCAGTCACATTATCCTGTTACAAATATGTAATTAAATTGCTTGTGCATTAGTTTTAAATTCTTTTTTTTATTTTATTTTTGTTTCATTATATTTTATTGTAGGGATAATTTTCATTGGATTTGAATCTCTTTTCAGAAAATTCACTTGACCTAATTAGAACATAACAGTTACTTTATCATTATTTTTGGCCGACCTTGGTTCACAAATTCGTAAACACTAAGTTAAAATGATTGGCTATTCCCAAGGTTATGTCCAGCCCACGTGTTACCCATATTGTAAACAGTTCTTTTATTATTCATTTCTAGTGTGAGAGTCTGATTTTTTAGATAGGGCTATTCTAAGCTATGTGACAAATGGCATTTTTTTTATTGCGACGTTCAAGTTAGAAATCATGTAGCCTGTCACGTGAACTACCATGTGATCTAAAATCGAGGCTTAAAACAGCCAATTGGTATTAAATTTATTCAGTCATAAAATAATACTTTTAGGAGCTCAGAGGTATTTTGTGTTGTTGCCATTTTGAGTTATTTGTTATTTAAGAATAATTTATATTCTCTGGAAAATAAGTGCTTCTTCATCAAAGTCTTGGACAAAGACATTCAGTGGAAATTATTTGGAATTCTAAAGCCGGAATATTATTCTTGATTCACAAAATTCAACGAGAACTTTTGCCATCAGTACAATGACTTCATCTGACGTCATCGCCTTCCATATTGAAACTTCATCGTTATTGAATCTGGATTCAATTAGAACTGTTTAGTGATAGGACTTATATTTTTCAATTCTCGGATTAATTTTTGGATTATATTCACAAACCGTAAGTCCTATTTCATATTTTTACTGTGTTTTCTAGGGAAATAAATTATTTTTGTTAAAATTTACAAAGCTCGTTGACTTTACTCTTTCCTTTTGTTACATTTGTACGAGCCTACACGTAACAATCCTGACACCAGGCCGACAAGTCCTAACACTACTTAATGCTGAGTACCTAGCGAGGCAGCTGTTAGTACCACTTTTATAAGTCTTTAGTATGACTTGGCTGTGGATCAAACCTACGACCTCCCACATCTCAGGCGGATGCTCTAATCACTATGCCACTGGAGCGGTCACCATGGCTTTCATGACATGTATGACTGTGTAAGGCTGAAGTGGAAAGCTCTCTGGCCTCAGTGAAGCAAACTGAAACTAATAATAACAGTACACAATACAAATACTGCCGATATTACTTTCTTTCTTGTTTTCTTTTTAAGGTCATGGTGACTTCACTCTTGATGCAAAATAATTAAAAAAAATTCTTTGTATCATTAAAGGCAGCCAACATGCTTAGTTTATTGAAAGTTATTGACAGCTTAACTTGTCAAGAAGAAATGTTTGTTTGATTCAGAGAAATTTTAATCTTAATAGATTCCTATATCAAGAGGCTTTTTTTATCCCTCAAGAGCAGCATATCCAGGTTGTCTGGTGGGGGTCTGTTTAGTAGAACTAAAGTTGCAAGAACTAATTTTTCTTTCACCTTTAGATGCCAAAATCAATATCCTGTTTATTTCTGTTGTTAGTGGCATCATATCTCAAAAGTTTAATGAAGTTCACAGTGACAGCAACCTTTTGACTGTTAGAACTAAAATTAACTTGTTTCTTTGAAATCATATAGGGCAACACAACTGCAAAAATTGCTGAAAACATTTGTTTTAACATGACACACTAACCTAACTTAGCAACACTATAGACTGTTGTTTCTTACTGGGCATCCCATCTGCAAAGATTTTGTTTGTCAGTATGTTACACTAATCCCCTGAAAACAATCAATCAAATGGATGGATGAACAGTCAGACAGATACAAGATAATACACTTGCCAATTATGGCAGGATTATTAAAGTGGTATTAGAGTGTTCACAAGCCATTATGATGTATATTTTGAATGGATAGATTGTCACAACTTTTAAGAATGGGGGAAAAAATGTGCTCATCATCAAACTCATACATCTATGTTAAGATGGGGCTTTAAAGCAAATACAGTTAAAATCAAAGACAAGAGGCCTCTGTGGACTCAATATCACCCACCTGACTTGCATATGACAGTTGCCCATTTCACTAAGCTTATGTAGTATGGTAGAAAAACATGATTTCATGTAAATTCGCTCCCAAAATTTGTATCATATTTATTTTACCTAAATTACTATAGTCCAGTGGTTCACAAACTTTTTCGGTCCACCGCCCCCTTGGTTATCCTCAGCACCCCCTACCTTACCCCATAAGAATGATTATTCAGCATTAACCAATCAGAGACTAGATAAATTCATTAGCCCGTAAGAAGGATTATTCAGCATTAACCAATCAGAGACAAGACAAGTTCATTAATATATGTGGCTCTTACTCATTATAAATCTCATGTGAGATCCCAAAATCAAATCAGAGTGGTAACAAATTCAGCAAATCATATACAAGATCATGCCACTAATATGCCTAAATCTCTCTCATTATAATCTCATGCAACATCATCATTGCATAAGCTAATATTTAAGTCTGATCAAAATTAAATCAGAAATATGGCTTCATGGTGGTAAGAAGCTCTGCCAACCAGATGCAAGGCCATGTCACTAATATACATAAATCTCACACATAGTCAAACTCATCTGAGATCTTTACGATATATGTACATGTTCCAAGTGTATTCAAAATCAGAAGAAAAAAAAATATTGCTCCAAGGGTGGTTACAAGCTCAGCCAATCCAATGCAAGATCACATCATTGATATGCATAAATCATGTTTCCTACTATACCAATTACAGAAGATTTTCCACCTGGCATCATAAAAATTGGATGTAGAAGCTCTCCAGGTTTGAATAGTGCAACTGGCAACCCAGCCCCAAAAACTTGTTCTGGCAGAGGGATCACTTGAGATGAGCCAAGCATGAAAGTGGAAAATCTGTAGACTATTGTGGAAAAGGGCTCCTTGGTGTTGTGACAGAAGATCCCTACTACGAGTAGAGACCTGGGTAGATCAATCAATAGGTCTAGAATTGGGGCCACAGAGGGCAATGAGAATGATCTAAGCAGTGGAAGTTCTGACTCTTGCAGAACTTGAGGTAGCTGACAGAAAAGTGGGAAAGAATATGCAAATAATCGATCACACTGAAGGTTGAAGGACCAAGCTCCCTGATCTCGGACAGGAAATACATACAAGGGAAGCTGCTCTTCAGCCTCACTGTAAACAGGTCTACCAGAGGTGAAAAGGGACACTGTTATGAAGTGATAAAAACATCATTGCATTAAGGTGGCCCTATCGTTTCTGAAAAGGCTGTTCTTCATCATAAACTGGCAGACTCAGAAGGGTGATGTTCTCTGAGGTAGCCCAGCTGAGAAGGTTATAGACCTCCTTGCAAAGAGAAGTAGCAAGTGTGTCTCACTGACGTCAGAGATATGCTGCAACAGATGAATTGTCTGAGGAGATGATGACACATCAACCACTTAAGCTCTTGATGCACCCACGCAACACTAATGTCTTTCTAGGTTGTTGATTTGACAGGATGGTAGAATGAAAGATTCAGCTAGAGTCCAAAGACTCTGGAAAACTATGCCTTTGGGTTTAAAAGAGTGCCACAACCAGAATCTGATGCATCAGCGAACAAGGAGTGGGGCTCACTTGCATGTATGGAGACCCCAGTCAGGAATCTGATCCGCTTCATCCACTCATGCAAATGATGATGAAACACTGGTCCAAGAGTGATTGTGGTAGATAGAGAATCTGTGTGGTTTTCACCCTGCAAGAAGGAGGAACTTCAGAGGATGCATATGAAATCATCCTAGATGAACCAAGCTGGCAGCGGCATTCAAGGTAATTGATAGGGATAAGTAAAGGCAAGCAGAGAAGAGTGTCTTTGCATGCAGCACCTTTAAACTGCGCCAGAATTCTATCTATCTGATCCAGTGGAACTGGAACTAAGTTCTGGTTCGTCAGGAAGTTAATCCTTATGTAAACAAAGTTACGAGTTCGAAAAGGTTCCGACTTCTTGAGGTTGGGCAAAAGACCCAATTGAGTTACCACAGACCAACAACAGAAAAGATCCTGATGAAGAGACTAAACCCAAGTATTGTGGATCAACCAGTCATTGAAATACTGAAGAATCTGTGTTCCTAGTAATCGGAGGTATGCCTCTATTACTCCGATAACACGGTTGAAGACTCAGTGTGGAAGAGATTCTGAATGGCAGAACCTAGAATTGAAAACTTCCTGGACTATGCAAAACCAGAGGTATTTGCGGCATGGAAGAACTCTCGGGATGTGTAAATAAGCATCTTGATGATAGATGGAGACAGTCCAATCTTTCCAGATTGAGGAAGTGGTTCCATCTTAAAGATTCCTACAGAAGAAAAAGTTCAAAAGGAGAGAAATTGATTATAATGTGAAACAATCTTTCCTGAACACGAAATGTGCAGTGTACCACCTTCCTGACAGAAGGGAGCAACACACTTGTGTGGAACTCAACCTCCCTAATTGGAGGGAGCAACATACTTATGAAGTGCTTTACCTCCCTAATGGGAGGGAGCAACACTTTTGTGGTGCTCCACCTCCTTATCTGGAGAGAGCAACAAGCTTGTGCCATGCTCCAGCTCCCTAATGGGAGAGAGCAACATGCATGTATGGTGTTCCATGTACTTATCTGCAAAGCAACATGCTTATATTGTGCTCCACCTCCTTGTGCACTGCTCCATCTCCCTAATGGAAGGGGGCAACATACTTGTTTGGTGCTTCAACTCTGTAAATGGAGGAAGCAACATTCATGTGCATGCTCCACCTCCCTATTTGGAGAAAGAAAAAAAAATTATTTTTCTGGTTCTCAACCTTATGTGGACACTTTAAACATGTAAGGCAGTCTAGGTGAGTGCCCAAAGGCCGTTCTTGAGTCCACACTTCCTAACAGACTGTACTGACATTGTTCTTTTCTGAAATAAATGTTCTATCTGAAAGGGAACAATAATAATAACTGTATCATTTGTTCCATGTGAAACTCGCCTGATTGTATGTAATGTGTTACATACATCCTAGTGTATTTGCACAAGGTAAAAGATTGTTCTCTGAATTAGAAATTAATTGAAAGAGAACAATAATAGTAAACTAAAATAATAATAACAATGTTTTTTAATTTTGTCACTTGTGAAACTCACCTGTTCATATTTACCTTATGCTATATACACTCCAGTGTACTTGTCAATGATAAACAAAGAATTAATTACATCTTCTAACTATCCTACCTTTTAATAAGGAAGATGCTTGTTTCACCTTTATTGTACTCTAGGGGCAATGCAGAGACAATGTGATGCATCATGTGGGGATTAAAATACAATTGTGTAATAGAACAAAAAAACAAAAACAGTGTTTGATCAATTATTAATTAATAGAATATATGTGGATGTTAAGGCATTCATAAGCTCAATTTGATGGATATTTTATTAGATTAGGTCACTCAGTAGGGCTGCCTGAGTCAATTACACATTAATTCTGATAACAGAATTCAAACCCCAAAATAAACAAGGTTGTAAAGCTATTACATCAAACAATATAGTTTAATCAACCACATTTTCTTGATTTTCTTGATTCACAATCATATCAAAAATATACTCTATCACATTGGACATGATCACCTCATGAGACTGCATCTGGCATGTACAATTTTTTGTGTTGATAATATCACCAATTTCTGGTGCACAATCGTTAATCGAACTTATCAAGAATAGAAGATAATTTTAGTTTTCAGCTGAATTGGAGATGAGGGTCATAGTTGTCTTGCTAATTCTGACTGAATCCAAGCAAGAGAGACTTTCATAACCAGTTGGTCAGATGTGCTGAAGCTGTTTTGAACTGGCTTCTTTGCCCTTGCATGAGGTGAAGGGTACAAATTGGATTTCTCTTTAACCGCTTTTGGATCCAACATTTTTCACCTCCTGTTCCTCCATATTTTAAGAATCTCAAGCTCACACTAATTTTTGCAGAGTTTCACATGTCTGTGCAATGTTTGGACTGGTATATTTTAGATCTCACAGGAGCAAGTCTAGAAACCAGACACAAACTTAAATTCAGAACCAAATCTTCTCTTATAAATTTCACTCTTCAGCTGTGTTTTTCATGCACATAAATGATTTACTTTGGCATCATTGTAAAGTTAGATTATGCCTATTTTCTCCAATGCCACTCACTTGGGTCATTAATAAACTGTGATGACCACTTAACATGGAACTAGGGTACTATGTCATGATGTAAAACTACAGCATTCACCTTTAATGAGTTTATCTGATCCATATATTTTAGGCAAATATTTTTGTTTTTGACATGGAGAGATAACAGCATTTTATTGTTTAATTAATTAGTTTACTTGTACTTACATAATGTTTGCAACTTGTTCCAAGAGCATCTGTATGGTCAGCAACAGCTACATAATACATCAACATGTCCACTTTTGAGTAGAATTCATCCCATTGTATATCCAAGAATGTGTCTATATTAATGTAGCGAGGCATGTCAATACCCGCAGCTGCAAGAATACAGTATTATTATCACTGGTAAGGTAATGAATGTATAAGAAGGATTCTAGAGGTAGGGGGAAGGGGCACCAAATGCACTGCAAGCTCTGCATTTGATACTGCCAAATTAGTTGAAAATGTCATGCCCCAGGGTCCAAGTGTGAAGCATATATATATGTTTATTTATTTAACATTAATTACATGCAACTAATACACCTTTTGGCCCTCTATTATTCACATATTTACTTTACTGCTCATAGACCCACCTCTCTCTCATGTATGTTCTCTGGATGAAGTGAAAACTCATTTTCTAGTAAATTACAATGTATACCATTTTTTAATGATAATAAAGATAATCATTTTCATAAATTTGTAAGTAACCACAATATGTAAAGAAGTATATATAAAACCTTGCTAAAACTGGGTGATTTACAAAATTATTTAATCAATACAATTGGGCCAAATTAATGAAGCAAGATTCTATTTTTTATCCTCATTTAATAAAGCAGCAGAGGGGGTGAACAGACCATTTTTGTTCGAGACCTTATTTATGAAAAATAAGCCTTCCTACGAAAAGGAAATTTTAAGGTCAATAACGTTAAACCACAACCTCTAACTTGTTAGCTCATTTTGTTACTTTTCTCTGACGCGCGTTTTTATTTTTAGGAATGTTTCGTTTACGTGTTGGTCACTCAACGTTGGTCATTCACCCCCTCTGCTGCTGTAATTAACCAAAGATTTTATCCAGACCTATACGATACCTAGATCTTGGGTCATGTAAATTTATCGTTATAAATCCGAACGGAATAGCTTGTGCTTTTGAAAAGAAGTTTCTAAACTTAATCATGTCCATGCCCCCTGAACACCAAGTATAATAAATATTTTGTAAAGTATAATTATCTACTCCATTAAACACAATTAAGATATTGCAATTATCTCTGATCACTTTTTGAATTTGTGTGTATTTCTGAGTTAAATAAATCACGTCTGTATTTTTGTGACGGCCTCGCGAAAATGTCCGAGCTGGATTGGATTGTTTATCCAGCATTACATCATTGTATACTACAAGATTATTGATACATCCATCAAGATCATCTATGGATGGAGCTTCATCGATATCGGTAATAAAATCAATAGCATCATTATCAGGACACGTCAGCGACTTTGCATATTCATTAAAATCTTTAAGTACTTCGTAACATCTTTGATCATCTACAGATGGTGCTACTAAATATAATTTATCCCACTTGAGCCATCGCATTATCAGATTAAGTAATAATTGCGTTTTACCAGACCCAGATGGGCCAAGTATAATTGCTCTGATAGAATTTGGTAGTGCTGGATGATGCTTGACTGGCTCTTGTTTTCGTGTCGCTGAAAAGTCAATTATATCCATATAATAATAATATGGATTTATATTGTGTTCGATGTAGAGCACCCACTCATACCAGTGGATTAACGACAATAATAACAAAAAATAACAGGCGCGCACTTACAGGCAAGTGTGTGAAATGTGGTACAAAAAAATACAAATTTATTTCATTAAAGACAGGTGGAGATATCGCTGCTTCGTTAGGTAAATTACCAGGAGCTCCATGGGCAAAGTATCCTGGTGAGAAACATTAACCTGGATATAATTATTGTGGTCCTGGAACTCGTCTCGATATCCGACTCGATAACCAAGACCAACCAAGACCTGGAGAGTATCCAATAAACGCAATTGATCAAGTGTGTCACATTCATGATGTCGCATATAAAAGTAAAGATTTACAACAACGACATCTCGCCGATATAAAATTAATTCATGCCATAAATAATGTAAAAGATAAATCACTTCAAGAAAAATTAGCTGCTTTTCTGATGAAAGCTGGTATGAAAGGTAAAATAATGTTAGGGGCTGGTAATTAATCAACTGATTATTATCATAATAATGGAATCTGTTTATTATAGCCCAAGAGGATATTGGAGAGGTAAAGCAGCGATTAGTAAACTTGCTGAAGCAGCAAAAGTCTCACGTGATGTTGCTGCAGCATGGTTAGCACGACAGGCAATATGGCAAATCTATCTAAGTCCACCTAAAAAAATTCAGTATGCACATTTTGATGTCAGTACTCCTAATTAAATTCATGAAGCAGATATTTTGTTTTTACCACACGATACCATTAAAATTGGCAGACATCAATACACATACAGATACGCGTTAACTGTCGTTGACGTTGCGAGTAGATATAAAGAAGCAGAACCACTATCAACAAAGACAGCAACTGAAATTGCATCTGCGTTTGAACGCATTTATCAATGTGGTGGTCTACGATGGCCACAACTGCTACAGGTTGATCCTGGCAAAGAGTTTCTTGGTACAGTATCATCGTTGATAAAAAAACATAACGTTAAAATCAGACGAGGACACACAGAAATTCATCGTGATCAAGCAATCGTTGAAAGATTTAATCGAACACTTGCTGAGTGGTTATTTGGATACCAGTATGCAAAGGAAATATCCGCTGACTTTAAGTCCACGGAGAGATCTCGTGAATGGGTTGCAAGGTTACTAAGTGTGATAGCTGCGTTAAATATGACTCGTGCAACTTTTATGAAACCTTCTAATGCGATCACAAAAAAATATATACCAATGCAACGTAAATCTTCCTCTCAACCAGTACTAGGTAATGTTACTGTAAGATATTTATATGAACCTGGTGAACTTGAAGGAGGTAGAAAAAGAGCAACTGATCCTATCTGGAGTGTGACCACACACAAAACTTCTAGCGTGGTAAGGTCCACAGGTAGACCTGCAATCTACAGATTAGATTCAACTGCTCCTCAGCGTGGATTTGTACGCAAACAATTACAAATAATTCCTACGGATACACAATTACCACCGCGTTCACTTTTATAAACTTGCACAGCGTCCAGCGCCTCGACGTCGATTACATTCAAGACAGGTCAGCATCACATTTTCGCGTGTGTGACCAAGACTACTATTAATTCTATCAACGGTAAATTGTCTTGGATTATTACTCGAATACTGCCACAGCATATTACAGTTACAACTTGCACAATGATTATTCTGTTGTTGTTTTAGTGTTATAATAAATTCAGCATCAATACTAAAATCACGATTATTTTTTTTGTCACATTGCTTATAACTTGCTAATTTTTTATTGATATCGACAAAGTTGTTAGTGATTTCTTCAGTTATTAAGCAATCCATGATAACCCGGCCCAGTTGAGATATTCTTCTGACTCGAGACACTGCAAGATAAACTAAATTTGACGACTCAATACGATCATCGACAATCCAAATATATGTATCGGTAATAGTTAATCCCTGTGACGAGTGAATCGTTATAGTGTATCTTAACGTCCACGGCGATTTATCCATGCTTAACGCGCTCTCAACAACATCAACAACAACTAAAACAATATCATTTAACACAAGATTTTGTATTCCACCACCAGGAATCTCAACATCAACATTCTGTCATCGAGTATCTGCTGGGCGATAACACAAAGGTACAGGTAGATTTGAAAAGTTTTCTTTATGTAACGCAAATAATTGTTTTTGAAGTGTATCGCGAACTATTTTTCTACTTGCAACTATCAAATCAGCAGGTCTCCATAAAGTCCAAAAATCATTCATAGAAGTTTCTGGAATTACTTTACTCATTATCTCACATTGTATTTTATCTGGCTGTAGTCTTATTAACTTTTTAAACTCTTTTAATGATTTATCAATAGCTCTATGGTCATCAGTTATTTCTTCGTAATAATCTACAAATGTTTTCAATGAAAGGTGGTGGTTGACCATGATCGCCACACATTATCACAGCAGTATTCTTCAATAACAGCCAATCAAGAAATATTTTTAATACCTCTAGCGACACCGTGCATATCTCGTACCAGATAATAATTTTAGGAATGTATTTCTCACCCATCCGCGATGGAGTCCATGCGTCTCTGCACCATCTAAAGAAACTATGGTATGTACATGATTTTACTCCTTGTTCTTTTATTTCCCTGGCGAGTTTATGTGTTGGTGTCAAAACAATCATATCAACAATTATTAAATAATTCAATCGCGCATGTTGTTTTACCTGAACCACCACACCCATTAAGATAAATGGTTTTATGTCTAGCCACAGGATCACATACAGATGGTGCCGATGACAATCCTGGTATTTGATTATTCTTGTAATATGTTTTTGCAATTTCAACATCGGCAGATTCAGAATAACTAATTATATCTTCACGTTTTATTCTCCATTCGCCCCATGATGCATGATTGTTAATATGCAATTGTTTTAACGAATCCGCATATTTTTTATTTATATAAAATGAATCTGTCGCGACTCTGACTGCATAACGAGGAAATCTGTTTATCATTGATAATAAATTTATCGAAACATACGCTAGCATCGAAGATCTTAAATGAGTAAACTGCGGTGACTCGCCATCAGTATAGCTCACAATTGTACCTAATTTAGTTCCGTCTGATAAATAAGCATTACTTCGACTTATAAATGTGTTTTTCTCCGTTGTATCAGCAATTATAAAATCGAGTTCAGCATCATCCATGATTAATCTTGTACATGCTCGTTTATGATCATATGATCCTCCTTGCGTAAATTTACCGATTATTTTTCTGCCGAGATCTTTTGCAAATTTCTCATCACTTTCTCTCCTGCATCCACGTATACTATTAGTAATTTTAACAATATCATCTTCGTTAAGATTAGGAAAATCTCTTCTAGCATCATTAATATTAAATACATCCGGTTCTGGCAACCAAACTTGTTTCTGCATGCGGTATGATATAATTGCTTCACTCACGTTCAACGACACTAAAATTCCAGCATCAAGCATGTACTGTATTAGTACTATTGGAGCCTAACGTCGCTCTGAAAAATGTCTTCCAAACCACGCATAAACAATCGGATGGAGATCCCCCTAAAACTCGAATGACTCTATACAGGCGAATCCGGTTAAGTCAAAATCTGGTAATGGTCCATTTATCGCAACTCTGGTCATCTCGTGTGTCGGATGATCAAATCTCTTAAAGTATTCAGAACATTCTCCGTATCCAAGAAAACCTCCAGGATAACATGCTACCATATCAACTGAGATAACGTCATTATAATCGTATTTAGTATTCCACAATCCACCATGTCCGTATTCCACACAACTGCGCTGGACATCTTCAAGAAATTCCAATCGTGTTGGTTTCCATGAATTTTTCTCCTGAGCAGCGTGAGCAGCAATTGACGGAATGGTAAAACAGTTATTCAGTAATTGTCCAACCTTAATATCATCAGAGGTATATTTCAATGCAAGATTTTTCATTTCTTCGTGGAGAGATTCTGTACGATAAATATCACCATTAGACCGTACAAACTGATCATGAAAATCATATTCCGAACTTTGAAACAGCCAAACAGATATAGGGTCAATTTTACTGATATCGCTGATAGCATCAAATACATGACCATTATAAAATTTAACTGTTCTGTCTCGTGGAAATATTGGTACTGCCACAGTCCATGCATGTGCGTTATGATCAATAACATCTATCGAAGCTCCTCTTGATTCATATTTCGATTTGTACAAAATCTCTCCGGTTAACGTCTTCACTGTTATTGGGAATTTTTATTTCTTTCCCAGCTCAGCAACATCGCTGATAGACGCTCCGGTATCGTTAACTGTTTCTGCCCACATATTTATTTTTTTACGTTGTAAATCTGTTAAACCGTTTCCGCGTATCGCATTTGTGAAGTGTTCTGTAACCCGTTCAGCTACACAATTTATTCTTGATGCTGTCAGTGATGACAATTTCATAGGTTTGAGATCCCCAACGTTAGGTTTATTATTTAACGGATATATTGCGTACACAACCGCAGTCACAGGATATGCTCATTTGTAATATGGTTTGTCAATACCAGTAAGTATTCCTGGTCTGGAATTTTTACTAAGAACAATATTATTTCCTGACTGCATGTGGACAGAATCACGCTTGTCACGAATAATCCAAGTGTCATCGTCTGTCTTTACAATAAATTTTATTAAAATAAAATATCTCTGAACAAGGTAGTCAATAATCTCTCTTCCTCGTTTGTCATTCATTACATTAACAATATTTCCAATTCTGAATGTTGACCACACATGAGCCACACCATCGTCGCAAAATTCCTTTTTGGCTTCATGGATACGTTTTGTTACATCTTTATTCGTTAAAGCTAAATCTTGCATCGATGAACTAAATTTATATTTCGGCAGTCTGTCAAGATCAAATCTGGTTCCAGAATGTTCAATTGCGGATAATTCCTGCATTATTATAATTAAGACAAATATGTATTTAAATTGAATTTTAATCTCTTGTATATGATTCAAACAAAGAATCGATGTAATTGGCTTATGATCGGATATACTTCTCCTCGTAACAAAGCATGCGTAAACAAATTCTGCGGCTACCATATGCAGTGCGTTAGACATGGTAGTTTAGGACCAAAACCGTGTGTGCGGTGTGGTGTTGGAGTCAGAGGAAAAACTCAACTGTGTGTGCAATGTGGTGGTAAAAAATACAGAGAGCTGAAATGATATTACGATAAAAAAAATAACACATCTTCTGAATTTCCTATAAAAACTGAAGAAGGTTATCTCGCTAGATTTTCAAAATAATGATTTAAACAAATAATATTAGTATATAAATGGAGCAAAATGAGTTTGTAAAGCATCCAATCATTACAAATTATAAAAGCATCTCGTGATGGTGTAATTAGGCACTGTAGATTGAAAAAACCAGTCAGTAGTGTTAATAAATTTGGATATTTTGCATTTAATACCAATGGAAATAAAAATTATTTATCACATAGATTCATCTACGAATGTTTTTATGGGGTCATTAAAGATGGACATGTAATTGATCACATCAGTGGTGATAAGCTTGATAACTTGCTTGATAACTTGCGAATTGTTACACAAAGTCAAAATTGCAAGTCCGGAAATTCTGGCGGCGTACGATACACAAGGGCTGTTAAATCTGTAAATACAGATGGCGAAGAAATTATATTTAAGTCAATTAATTCTGCTGGTAAATATTTTAACATAGTATCACCTTCAGTAAAATGCGTGGCAGATAATATCACAAGATCTGCTTTTTCAATAAGGTTTGGATGAAAAGTCAGATTCGTCTATGTTCCTATGGTATCAGATGATTAAGCGAGACAACTCCGTCAAGCATAACTTAGTAAATCTTGCAGTTGTCGTACTTGTTGTAATGACAGCAATATATTGTGAATTTTGGTCAGAACCCACATTGCTTTGCACCTTATCAAGTGGCTGAAGAGTCCAACCCTATAGTGAGTAAGTATTGATATATCTTTCCTTTGTTATTTCACCCATAAATAAATATATCGTTCATAAAAATGATATGTAATTGTGTGTACACTAGCCAGCAGCAAAATCCATTTGTCTTCAAAATACATGTATAACACAATAGAGATTTATACAGTTTGAATGTCCCATAGGACACTAATGTTTCCAAGAAGCCCATTGTAGCTAATTTGTGTTACTATTACACAGAAACACATTCAATAAGAACAAGCTAATCCGATAACCTGAGTCACATATTGTCTGTGTTATATTATATCGGCTAATATATCTCAGCGGTGAATTGTATACGTGAGATTATTTTTAGAAATGAGTATGGCATGAGTGTTCATATAACTATCAATTATTTTAGTATCCTTAGCAACGCCTGATTAATACAGACTTTTAACTGTGGGTTTTGTGTATGTAGTTTGGAAACTGAAAATAAAATCACATTTTACAATAAATTGTGATTTTATTAAGAAATCCACAATACATTTTACAATAATTGTGATTTTATTAAGAAATCCACAATACATTTTACAATAATTGTGATTTTATTCTGTATACTGCGCTAACTATATAATAATACTTTCATTATGTATACATAGTGAAGTCCGGTGGCCGATTGCTAATGCGCTGGATTTTCGTACTGAAGGTCCGTGGTTCGATTCTCGTGACCGGCAAACTGTCGGGCGAAAAGCGATATTATGCCAAAATCTTCCTCTTTAGTGGGGGCGTCAGCTAGCCCGTCTATGTTTCAATAGAAAATTTGTACACTCTCCCACCATGTCATTTGGTGGGTGCAATTTTGCACTCCCTGGGTGATTATTATGGGGGAGTGTGCAAAAATTTGTAATGAACGTAGAGAAGGCCCGTAGTAATGTCTTTAAGATAAGTAAATATGTTAATACGTTACTGTAAATACTGTTACTGTAAATATGTTAATGCGTTACTGTAAATACTGTTACTGTAAATATGTTAATATGTTACTGTAAATATGTTAATACGTTACTGTAAATACTGTTACTGTAAATATGATTGCTTGATTTAAGAGGTTAAATGAAATCACAATGCCTAGACAGCCCTCTGAATTTCTAATATTTCGTTTCGATTAGGAATTCACTGGGGGGTGCGTCTATGCATCTGCGTCCATAAGACAAGTTTATGTATAACCTCTGAGCCTGCTAGGATGTCCTTTGGCAACCTAGGGGTTTCACATGGGGTTAAACTGTGCTGTAAATATGCTTGCTGTAAATATGTTACTGTAATTAAGATTCTGTGTTTTGTGCTGTCCTTAATTAAGATATAATCATATGTATATAATCATATGCATATAATCATAATCATAATTATATTTATATAATCATATGTATATAATCATAATCATATGTATATAATCATATGTATATAATCATAATCATATGTATATAATCATAATCATATGTATATAATCATAATCATATATATATAATCATAATCATATGTACATAATCATCCTGAAACAGTCCTTAAGGACTATTATTTTTATTTTATTAATATTATTCTGATTTTATTTTTATATTAAACAAACATTTATAATATAATGAATTCCAAAAATATTAATGTTATTATTTCTGCGATTAAAATATTACAACATAACGGTATAAATATATCTGATAATCTTAATCCTGAAAAAATTCTGTCTGACTTTGAATCATTAGAACAACGGAAATTAGAGAACAGATACACTTTGCCATCTGATTATAAATTCATGAAGTTTATCCAGCAGGCAATGTTACAGTTGCTGGCAACAGTTACAGATAATCAGGTAAAGCTGTTTGTACCTCTCTCAAACGCTATTGACAAAATTAAGTTAGAATTATCTCATGAATACGAACAGAAAAAGATTATGAACTTTTGTATAAGACACCTAAGAGAGCATTGTGAAAATGAAAGTGAAGATGGAGTTAATGTGATAATGGCTAAACAAAATCCCTGGCAAAATTGAAGTATACAGGTTATTTACTTATAATAATATTTATTTTATTTTATTCTGATAATTACGATTTACCCAGTAAAAAAATTTATTCTGATCCAAGTTAGATTCGGATATTTTTTTGTTTTTTTTTGTTTTGTGATATAACGTTCTATGATCTCACATATAGATTAATACTTAAAACTTCATTTTGCAAATCCAAATTATGTCCTATTTGGTCTGTATGTTTGAAATGTATCCTTGATAATAACGGATTATGTACACGTAGATAAACGGGGTTAATTGGTTCAGATACAATTAACCACCCGGGTGGTGCTTGAGGACTGAATGAATATAATATATACCCTTGCTCCGCAATGCCACTGCAGTGGCTAGACTTTGAAAGATCTACTTGATAGCTGCCATCAATTACATCACATACTAGATTGACTGCGATCGTTGATGTTATACTAACAATACCAGGTGAGATATGACGGCCTCCACCGTATGGATCATTATTATATTTAAGAATAACCGGTGGTGGGGCTATTTTTACCCATGCTGCAAATATTTTAGGGAAATATTCATCAATGACATCGTTGAGTTGTTTTTCAAATGCAGTTGTGTCAAATTCTGGTATTCCAGTCGTTCCTGGTGGATATGAATTAGTAAATAATTCTATTAGTTTAAGATCATATCCTGCTGGTTTAATATATTTTTCTATATATATTGGAAGAGTTTTCAACATTTAGTAAATCAGCAATAATCATTTTTAAATGTTTTATTACGTTGATGGTATTCTCAAATGTATCGCTGGAATATTTAATTGATAATGTAATAAATAAATTTTTTAATTCGTTTATTCGCTTTTCAAATTCAACCTTTATAGAATCTGGAAATTTTTGAAAAAGTTCTCTGTCAACGACATAAACACCATGCTTGGCGCTAATTATTGGTGCATGTATTCCACCTCCATGGACAAGTGTCCATGGATCTTTATTCCGATAATCAGGTCTAATTATATATTTTTTTTCTGTTGTTTTTAATTCCTCAATGGTCGGTTCTGGAATTCCATTTGACCTTTGGTCTGGGGGAGGAACATCAGGCCATCCCAACACAGATCTGATTGAACTTTGATAAATATCTACAACATAATCAGGGGAATTTATTTCAATCGCCGCTGATAATGTTGGTTCGTAAACAGTGATTGCTATTTTGGATTCTTTTCCTGTAATAGTTTTAATTCTGCGTTGGAACTCATCATTAATCTGTTCTATCTGATAACTGCCCGTTGAAATTCCAACAACTTGCCAATCAGGAGTTCCATCAGGTTTATTCTTATTTGCAAATACAAGTGAATTGTTTGCTGGTAGTCCACCAAATGATTTTGACCTGATATTTGGGCAGCTATGATAAACTCGTAATTGTGCTAATGCTATTTCACTTGCTGGAATTGCAGTTGGAAAGTTAATGTTAAATTCAGGATTGGTCGAACTTAATGATATCATAGTAGTTTTTGACGGCGTTGTATTAGTGACGATCTATTGATATAGTTCTAACGTGGACATTATTTTAAAATACTCTGTTATTTAATTATTATTTTAATAGAACACAGAGCGTTCTCTCTCAGGAATTCAATCTTCCACTTTATCACAAGTTACTTTATCACTAGAATTGCTAGCGATTCTAAATGCTTCATTGTAGGCTTTCATTATCGTTGTGAACTCCTCATCAGATATTTTACCATCGCTGAGGTACGCCGAAATATACGATGATAGTTTAGAATAAGATGTTGTTACTGTGTGTAGTTTTGTTATATAATCATGTAATTTATCATTTGTACATGTAGATATCTTCTTAGCGATAATACTGAGAATGCCTGCGATAATCGTTGAAGTTGAAACGACAATTGTTACAACTGCAGGTGCTGTCATTGTTATTGTTGATAATAATAATCCCGTTCCAGCAATAACAGCAGAAACTGAGTAAACAATTATATCAATAACAACCATACGTCTGCGATATTTTTTTACTTTTACTGTATAATCGTCGATGATATTTTTTAGTTTGGTTTGACACTCACATACTTGATTGTATCTGTGACGTTGAACGTCGATAAGTGACTCCGTCACTTGATTCATTATACAATGACGTTGTCATTTAATTAAGTAATTAAACAGTTTCAGCTACGAATTCAAGACACCACCAGTAACGTCTCAGGGGCATTTCCGTTGATGTCAACGTAAACGTTTCTTTGATGTCCTTGGTTAGCATCACCAGTAGAGGATTATAATGTACATTCGGTGATGATGAAGTGGCCGCAGTAATTTCCAAACCGTACACAGATAGCCTGTATAACCCAGTTACTTCTGCGGTATGTTCGAGAGTGTTATCGCGCGGTGTCCATGTTGATGATCCTGATGCTACTGTGTACACGATATTTTTAATTTGTCCGTGTGGAATTTTAATCAGATTAGTTTTTTGAACAATATTAAGTATTCCACTGACAATGTCGTTGAGTTTCGTGTTAATGTCAGCAAGTTTGATATCTACAACCGCTGGACTTCCAAAAAAATCATTAACAGATCTGTTTATATTTCAACGAAAATTTAAGAACGTTTGTATGTGATTAGTAAAATTAGTATTGAGTGTAGTCATTTCATCATTGACTGTAGCTAATGAAGTTGTCATAGGAATTTCCTTATCGTCTACATATTTCTTCATTGCAGCATCGAAATCTGATTCTGGTGTTCTAAGATTATTAATACCATTATTATTCATGTTGAGAAATGCACGCATTATACCACCGTTGACAAATACGTACTTAGATTCTTGATCATCGACGTATTTTTTTGTTGCTGCATCTGTATCTGCGGTTGGGTTTCCAAGGTCTATAATTTTATTTCGATTCATAATAATGTTACCCGTGAATGAATCACCAGCTCGCTTGATAAAATCGTTAACTGACTTACCGGAATCTTGTAGTTTACCTTGGTCAGCAAAAGTAACGATATTATTAATAACCGTGGTGGGAATTCGTATAAGAACATTTGACAGTTGTATATTACCTGTCTTTAATTGTCCTTGTTTATCCTGAAAAACAACGACTTCATTTTGATCCACACTTGTGATATTTAATAAATCATCAATTTCATTTCTGAGCTGATCAAGAGTTGCATATTTAGATAAATCGACTTGCTGCTGAGCTTTGCAAGAAGATCTTCCATAAATATCTACCATTATATTTACTAGTATCTGTTTAAGTGTGACAACATAGTATATTCATGCACGACTTTATGAGGTGGTGTTGTTGATTTTGACACAGCATCAAGTACAGCGAGTACTTCTCTACCACATATTGGTGGATCCGTTAATTTTTGTGTTGGTAATGTTGAATACCAGATCTTAGAACGCATTGAATTCTTACTATGCATAGCAGTACTTACTGTGCTAACATATTTTAAAAATTCTTTTGGTGGTGCCAGTCCATATGAATCAAAATAATTCCACGTGGATCAATTGCATATCCACCCAATGAGTGCCTGGACCAGAGTTTTTATCGAGATTAACAATACCAGTTTCATGTTGCATTTTAACGGTAGGTAATTGATCACGCAAAAATCTCCTCTAAAATTTTTTATATTCAGTTGCTTAGCAGCATTAAGAAAATCAAAATTAGACATAGGAAGAATCATCGAATTCGATGACAAAGTCACCGGGGCAGTCTTAGACCTTTTCCGTACCATGAATATGGGGTCCCTGGCAATCTTAGACCGTGACCGTATGCTGGGCCTGATAATCTTAGACGGCCCGGCTGTGGCACGTTTGGTGCTCTTAGACGTCTTCCGTGTTGTTTTGCCCGTGATCTTTTTTTAAAGTTTTCTGCGTGCATAATTCCTTGACCCGTTGCTTTCTTTAATGCCATTCCAGCAGCAGTTCCAACAGCGCCTAATGCAGCTGCTTTTGCAACAGCTGGGGCTGCAGCGGCTATTATTGCTGGTAATGTGGCAAGAAGTGGAAATATGCCACCCGTTTTAACGATGTCTTTAATGACACTCGCAGAAAGATCAAGTTTTATACCTTTATTTAATTTTTTTGCTTCATTGAAATACCTATGCCGGCGTTCTGATAATGATAGCTTATTCAGACCACCTGCGATTTGTTCTCGCTTTAGTGATATTTTTGCCGCACAATTATTTTTTGATGATGATTGTAGCTTTTTAATCTGACCAGGAGTCAGACTGACATTAACTAGATATGACATTTATAATTATTATGAGCAATCTAATTACATGTTTTCTACTGGGGCATCAATAAATCTCATTCATCCACAAACACCTTCAAGTAACATTGATTTATCGCTGAGTATAACAGCAAATGCTCTGTAATCAGGAACAGCTCCAACATCTCTGTTAACATGAGCTCGAAAATGTGTGTCAACGACGGACTGTCTGGTTAAATCTAAATGTTCCAGCGAAAAGTAATAAATCGGATATAATGTTGTAAAATCTAACTGTGATATTTGTAAACCAGAATCAATATTCTGATCAAGCCCCATGAATGTCATTAATTGATGATAAGCACGTGCTACATGATTTAACTCAAAATTCAACAAAATATCCTTGGAGGGTTCTTAATGTCCGTTTATCCTTAAAGAAACCTCAGAAACACCGAGTTTATCAAATATCATTATACTGTGATGTTGATTGTTTACTCATTCAGTATTTTGAAGCGCAATAAATATATGTCTTGGCGCAGAAACACCTTGCTGTGATGCTATTTGCCAAGTAAATAAACCATTAACTGTACTTTGTACAGCATCTGTGGTCATTGTCAACCATGATAACATTGATTTACCACCTTGACTCATAAAAGAAAGTAAATGTTCTTCTTCAGGTATTGTTGGAGTCATTACTGGCATCCACAATGAAAGTTTTGTAAGAATTACTTTACCACCATCACCAGCGGGTCTCCATATTGCATCATCGTCGGTACCTTTTTTCACAAGTACAACTGTATGCTTAGCTTCGAAAATGACTTTTCTGACATTTCTACAGAATCCAAAAATATGTGATAGTGGAATGGTATATGAAAATCTTCTCCTTGCACCGCTTAACATTGCTCGACGTGATCTAAATCCTAAGTTAAAATCTGGATCTACATTAATAATCATACTTTGTACATCCGCGTCGGCATTTCTAGCAAAATTTCTTGGTCGTGCTATTTCATATTGTTGTTACTCTGGAGAATTAGAAGTATCCTTTGCAAACATCATTGATGGACCAGCTGATCTTGAGTAATCATCACTATATCGCGCAAGACCAAGTATCGTCGTGGCAACGTCAACATATTCATGACAGATCTCAATCTCTCATCCATCAATGATATATGCTGCACCTTTAAATAACGCCATAACACCATTATTAACAAAACCAACACTAACATCAGCGTCGTATTCAGTATTATCTGTTTTTAGAATTTCACCTTCAACCTCGATAAATGCTTCAGCGGGTAAGAAATATCTGTTTGTATCCTGAACTTGCAGCTCAATTTGTCCTCCACACTGATTTGGATCTCGTGCATCATAAGAATAATATTGATAATTGCGCACAGATTCATCTTTTAAAACCGGTGCATCCATGTCAAACGCGGGATCAGATATACGCTTGAACATCTTTATTATTATTGTCTTCGTCTAACACGAAGACCACTTCCTGCTTTCAGAGTAGCGATTATATTTTTTTCTTTTTCTAACCCAACATTAGTGTTGGTAGCCAACTCTTCTAGTTTTTGATTAGCAGCTTGATTTATTATTTTACTGACATTTGCGGGCATCACTTCAGTGCTGGGTAATTTTACTGGTTGAGGTTTTCATCGTATTAATCGCACTAGTCTATCCTTGATTGCTGAGAATGCTTTGCTAGCAACATCACCAACAGCGCCAATACCTTTTTCATGAACAACATCAACAGCTTTCATTCCTAGTTGCTTTGCAAGCGGTATTGCTTTTGGGGCTATCCTTCTAAATAGACCTTGAACAACATCACCTAGTCCATCTCCGTAGGTCATTTTGTATACTGGGAATCGTGAATTTATTACCCTGACCATGGTTGGTCTATGAGTATTGTGTATGATCATATTATTATTAAGTGATTTTATCACTAATTGCATCTAATTACATACTTAGTCACTATGATAATCGTCACTAATTTCATTAATAAGGGACCGATAAACACCAATATCCATAACACCACCTGTAAATAATCGTTGACAAATATCAGCTGCTTCATTAATGATTTCTGGGGAATTATTACCAGCTCGTTTTCCTCCAATGAGAATTTCTAGTCGATCAACATCAGCAAGGACGTTATTGGGACAAGTAATAAAGCCACTTCCTAAACCACTTCCAGTTGCGCCAGGATCTTGATATTCTTCCTCTGTTATTTTGACTGGTTGTCATTGTCGTGGTGATTGAAATCGTTTCATCATTTCTTGAAATTGTTGTGGTAATGATTGTTCTCGTTGTTGTTGTGGTGATGGTAATTCAAATTGTCGTTGTGGTGATGGTAATTCAAATTGTTTAGCTTTTTTCATATGCTCATACACAATCTCATCAAATCTATTAAAACTTTTAGTATCTTCATTAGATCTGATTTCCAGAGTATCAATAGCGATGCGATATACATCCTTAATCCAACTGGCAGGGTTTAGAGATTTAACATATTCTGGTTTTACATATTTTTGTCTTTCATAATATCCATACGCGACAATATCAAGTAAATGCTTTGGGTCCATGAGAGCAGCAATACCTTCAGGTGTAAATTTATCTATTTTCTTAATTCTGGTTCTTGGTTTAGGTTGTGGTTGTGGTTGTGGTTGTTGTTGTGGTTGAGCTGCTTGAATACGGCCAGCAATATCAACAGGTAATGTTTCAAAAGCTCTTTGTGTTGCCCCAGTTGCTGTAACAATTTTCTTTGTTGGTTCGACAATCGGTTTAAATAATTGTTCTGCACCTTCTGCAAATTCCACCTGAGACTCCTGATGAGCTTGTAGCTGTTGTTTGACTAAATCACGGACGGGTAAATATTTTTTGATTGCATCTAGTTGCTCTCAAGCTAATCCAGCTGAGTGTGGTTCTCCAATCATTATTGATAATATTCATAATGGCTGTTTAATTTACAGCAGCAAAGGGGGTGAACGACCAACGTTGAGTGACCAACACGTAAACGAAACATTCCTAAAAATAAAAATGCGCGTCAGAGAAAAGTAACAAAATGAGCTAACTAGTTAGAGGTTGTGGTTTAACGTTATTGACCTTAAGATTTCCTTTTCGTAGGAAGGCTTATTTTTCATAAATAAGGTCTTGAACAAAAATGGTCTGTTCACCCCCTCTGCTGCTAGTAAGGTTAAAGATCTAGAGGATGCAAAGAAAACTGGTTGAAAATACAAATGTTACCAAATTGTGAAATTAAATTACAGTGACACAGTTTTGATATGGCTGAGATACTATTGTATTCTTGAGATGCATCCACATGCTAATTTTTACAAGTGTTGGTGAAACTGGCCCCAAGATAATGAGGATATAATGAATGGCTAAAAATACATAATTCACTCAAGTGTGAAACTAATGTCTGAGTGACCTATTTGTGGTTTGGCTTAGTTACTATCCTTGAGATGCATCCATATACCCATTTTCAAAAGTGTTGGTGAAATAGGGTCAAAGACACTGAATGCATAGTAAAGAAATGAAAGAACACATTAACCTACAAATGAACATCAAAACTGGCAAAAAATGCTATATCATTTCTGAACTTTGTTGGTGAGGGGATAATAAGTAAACTGGTCTGCTAAGAAGGATCATCAGTTATTTAAAATTCTGATGATTCCAAACGAGGAAAACATGCAACTTTTCATTAAAAGAAAAAAGAAAGATAAATGTTTCACCTGTGACACCTCCTTCAAATCCCACATAGAATCCATTGGAAGTGACAGTAGCAGTGGAATAGGACTCACTGTAAGCCCTGACTGTGAAGTAGTACACAGCACTGCCTGCAACAAGATCAAGGTCCCAGAAGGTCACTGAAGTGTTCCTACCCACATTTGTGAATGGCACCACATTGTCTTGAGTCTTGGGAAATCTTCTGTCTGTCCCCAGGGCAACTTCATAGTAGAAAACCTCCTGGTAGCCAAGGGTATCATCTTTTTCACTGCCTATCTGGACACCTGCATTGCCTAAACAGGAGAAATTTCCAAACGTTTGGATATGTTTTTGAGAAATGTTGAAATTTTGGAAAATACACTATCTCACATAAATATAATGAAATCATATATAACCTCTATTTTAACCATTTTATGCTAAAATTCCACAAGTTAAAATTTATGAAACCATTCATATAGGGCTAGAGTTGGAAGAAAGCAAATACTCACAAGGTAATCCTGCTGCTGTAGCAAGAATCATACATTTTCATTCAACAATACTGATTAATCCTATGAAAGCACGTTAAAGTGGCTATTTTGTTGTGCAAACATTTTCATTTAAAATCTTGCCTTCATTCTAACTTTCCAAGTTACCAAGAGATGCAAAAATACTGAAAAACTTCTTTACAAGATACACCAACATTTGGTGTCCACAGAGTTGCACATAATCAGGTGCTCAAAGGTAGGGTATAAATTAATTTTCCGATATTTTACTCTGACATTTTTTATGGGAACAGTTCACTGGATTTATGATATTAGATAGTAAAAAACTCAAAGGCTTGAAACTGACAGTATTATTACTGAGAGAATTCTCACAGATCTACAAAAACTTTTGAATATTGTGCCATAAAAATACTAGCCCTTTTCATGGGTGAAAAATGGTCTCAGAAGAATAGTTATGAACTACAAGTGAATATAAGCCTATTTCTGGAAGTAAAGCTGTGACAGAATGACAATTAAAGCATGACATTTGATTGAAGAACTACTTTTCTTTAAGCTTATACTGTAAAGGACAATAGTAGTACATGAAAAACATTAATGCATTGGGTGTTCTGCCATATAAGCACTAGGATAAAACTGTACACAGATTTCTTTATTTACATCCAAAACATAAGTTTTCCCATTCCCCACATCATTTTATTTTTTTATGAACTCATAACCTGATGTATGAAAACTCACTGAACTGTGAAGAAAGGTTTACAGTTTTAATGAAATATTTTAAACTGTCTGACAAAAATATATGAACTATTTAGTGTGAATTTATCTGAAAATTTTCTGCACTAATTGGAAAGGTGATGCACTTCTTAAAACTTTGCTGAACTTGTATTATGCATGCTGAACTTATCTGAGAAATTCAGATGGGACTCAAGATCTTGTGAAATTTATTTCATTGTATACTTTCAATAATGCTGATTTCATAATGCTTGAGATTTTAATAAGCAGCTAAAAATTGAAAATCTTAGATTACACATAGATAAATTGAAACTAAATACTAAAAAAGTGAATCCCTTTCAGAAAAAATATTTTCCCTTGCCTATTCCCTAACCATTATATAAGGCTAATATTTTTATTTTCTTAAATTATATATATATATGAATATGGCAAAATTTTGAAGATGAATTAATAGTAGTTACTGTACACAAGTGACATTTATTAGATGAAAATGGATATTAACAATTGTATTAACTCCTGACCTAGATATTTCATTTCATTAACCTCAATAAAAATAATGGTCTCTTGCTGGAACAAACCTTGCTATCATGATATCCTAGAATTAAACATGTTCTTTCTTAAATCCCCAAAATGGCAGTATATACATTTTAAAAAAATTAAAAAGTTGTTATAAAAATAATATTTGTAATTGACCATAAATATAAATAATATTTATTATGGACTCCTCAAGCAATATAAAAAATGTGAGAAGTCTTCAGACCTTAAAGTGTTGTGCTGAGGACATTAACAGAAATCAAAGTAATGAGAATACTAATGGCTTGGAAATGCAGGCAATATCACATTAAAAAGGATCAAACAATTGAACATAACTTGTGATATGCTCCCTTTCTATGATCATAAACAAATACCAATATACTTTTATATATATTATGATTAACGGTTCCATTTTATAAAGGATTAGCAATCATGGATGCACACAGTCAGTTCATCAGGTTATTACTGTTTGTTTATCTTACATTTTATTAAAGCCAAACAACACTGATAATGTCATAAACAGAGATCTTGTCACCCTGCTTTTAAAGTAGTGCAATGGGTATTGCCTTAAATCACTTATCTGTGGAGTTACAATAAGTAATAAATGAGATGAATGAGGTCTCTGTCTTCATCTCTTGTTATTTGCTTTTCTGGATTAGCTGACTCAATAGTTATTACATAGGTCTGTATTCTTTGTTGTTGTGAAATTTTATTAAAATCTGCATTAGTCTGAGCATGCCACAGTTAGAGATCATGTCATCTGTTCACCTTAGCACATATGTTACATCCTTTTGTTTATTGATCTATTTATACTGATGATGACTTAGGCTTTGGCTTTTTGTCTGTAAATAAATTTAATGAGAAAGTGTTGTTTTATAGTTAACTTTGCCAAGAGACTACTTGTAAACATAATGTAAAAATTATATTTATGATCAATGTATTTTTAGTGCTACATATAAAAGTTGTTTTTTTTTAAGTGAATGTATTTAATATTTTAACAAGCTCTATGAGTAAGGAACAAAATATAGGTACGATAATTACAAGTATCTTTGGTTTTTTAAATTTTGACCAAAAAACTGTTATCAGACAATACCTGTTTTGAGAAGAGATTATCTCACAAGACAGTTTTTACTTTATTTCCTTCTCGTGGGTTGGTGGTTCTTTCCAGGGTTTTCCCCGGGTTCTTCCTCCACCATTTATACTGGCTGCCATGTATAGCCTATCTTGTGCTGAAAAACGGTGTTAAACCCTAAAACAACAACATTTACTTTATTTCGCTTTATACATCTCAACTGGCCTTTTAACCCTTTACCTCATAGACAGTACGGCTTTTTAGCCCTTCGATATGCATGTAGCAAAGTTACTCAGTGCAGTGCACTATAAATAGAACACCTGATACCTATTCTACTCCATACACATAGGCCTGCCTGTTAACTGTTAAGCAGTGTAGCACATGTTACATTTATCATCCAGTTTAACCATTTTACATTTTTGGTACACGTATATTATGTATAGAAAGATTTAAGAGTAAAATCCGATCATTATAGCTGTATAATTATTTTGCATGGAAGAATTTTTTATGTGCTTTAAAATCTTGAAAGAACTCATTCACTGTTAAGTCAGTGAAGCCGCATAACCAACTGTAGCTGCCATTTCTTGTACTCGAGATTTACACATTCTTTGTCTGTGTCTACATCACTAAATCATCTGAATTTGATAATTTGTAAAAACTAATCGCTGCCTATATCATTATCAAATCTTTTACTTATGTTATTGAAGCTTTCATAGTTGTGATTCTAATCGTGAAAACTCAAGTAAGTACTGAACAAAATCCGCAGCCTCCATTTTGGAGAGTGGAGAATATGACCCAGTGACTTTAAATAGCAGATTTCGACCAGATCTTGAACAGCGACCATGTGATCTGACGTAATGTTCATTCACACCAATGAATGCAGTATATAATAGGGGGTTTTCCCCGAAGGTGGTGCTACAAAAACCTGCTCAAAATGGCTGATGTTTACAGCAGGTGTCGAAAAGCGCTTCCATGAGAATGGTGTAGAGCCATCAAAAGGCACTTCCATGCGAATCGGATAAAGGCATCCAATCGCACTTCCATGAGAATGGAGTAGAGGCGTCCAAAGGTGCTTGCATGAGGTAAAGGGTTAAGGCCAGAATAGCTAGATATAGAAAGTGCCTTATTATTAGAAACACTATCTACTGTTGGTAACAGGGAGCAGACAACGTGTCATAGCCTTTGAGAGATGAAATCCCTTGAAATAAAAAAAAACAACAAAACTGGTGATACAGGATATATGGATCACTATACCCTGCCTATTATCATAAATGATTCCTACAATACAATTTTGGGGCCCCCATCCCTAGAATTAGGAATTGTTCATCTGAAAAGAGCATATTTGATAATTTTTTGCACATAGGCTGATGCTTGTAACCTCCTAAACCTCATCACTCAGTTTTTGTTGCAATCTATTTTCATATGTCCCTCTATGGCAGATAAAAAAATTAATGTTATAAACAGTAATTATTTGTTTAATTTGACATAAAGTTAACTCTTTATTCCTCTAACATACTATAAATTAAGGCTGAATTATAATTCTCTTCGTTATTTGCAGGTGTTATTGAAATAAAGCTGCCCTATGATTATATGGCACCATTAGTTCCACATTTAATTAAAGTTTTGTGTTTTAAAGGATAGGAACTTTGCAACATATTTATCAAGCACACAGAAGTCAAGAAACTATAACACTGAATATTTTTAAAACTGTATTCCATTTTCACTAAATGAAAGTATGAAATTGAATGTCATAAGAAACAAGATTAGAAGTAAAACAGTTGAAAAGTCATTTAGTGCTTCATGCTATAGTAAAGTCATACAGATCATCTTGGCATTCAGAACAGACTATTTCATTAATGGTTGTCACTTTTTAGAATTTGATTATACATATCTATAAATGGCAATTATTCACTTTATCCTCATACATCCATATTCTTTTGGAAGGTCATTATTCGCACATCCCAAGAAATCAATGTTAAATTACTTGGACAATTTTGGACAAGGTCAATCTAAAGGAGTGGTCCAGTAGAAACTGGATTGAATATCACATGCTGTGATGTCACAATAAAAGCAGTGCATGTTGAAAATACATTTATACTACCCTGTTATTGCTATAGACTTGATGTTCTCCTTTCTTTATCCAATTTAATACCTCACCACCATTGTAAAAGTCCATATTAATCATTACTTTTCAAATGGAAGATTTTTGATGACATTTAAGGTACAGAGCCTTTAATGGTTAGGATCGAATAGACTTTGGTTAAAATATTTTAATATTACATTTTAGAACAACCACCATTATTTCATTTAATTTCAGTAAATGCATCTACATAACTACACTGACATAAATACTTTAGACCAAGCATACCTTGGCAGATGAATCTTAGGCCATGTGTTGAATATCAGCAATTCAAAGCACAAAATATGCAACTTGAAAATTACCAATTATATATGGTCAACTATCCAAACAGCTTGTCAACAAATATTTCTAATTATGGAAGGAATACATATTCTTCATTCTGAAAATGGGGGACTATCTGCTCTCTTGCCACCTTTTGAAAAAGCATGTTTCTTGGAGAATCTCAGAGGGTCCATACTAGAGGGTGAATAAGGCGAAATAGTCACCAAAGAGTCAGTCATTTCACCCAAGCAAGCCCAAAATACAAAGTTCACTTTGTCTTGCATTGATTCTTTTTTTATGTTACCCCATTTTGTTAAATTACTCTGTGTTTAGAATCAAAGTACATCAAATTTAGTGTACGTTTTCCCTTCAAAAAGAGGAAAACAAGTCTTCTGTTTTGTAGTAAAATACCAGAACTTATATTGCTATCTGCAGAAATTTCTGCCAAAAAAACCCCACAGGAGTCTTGAAAAACAAATGAAAAATCTAATTTTTTTGCCTAATCTGAAGGAAGTTGTGACTAACTGGGCACATCCAGGTCAATTACTGACAAAATTAATTACTTTATCCAATAATTCATCATATAAACAGATGAAAAGGGAACTCTTTGGTGGAAGATGTTGCTGATTTTCCAACCTATTTTAAAGGTTGCCATTTTATGTTATACAACAACTTTTCGCCAACTTAACTCATTATGGCTGGAAAGGCAATTTTATCCAAATATTAGGGTCAAGCTTGGAACCTGTCTTTTTATGATTAAATGAACTTAGCAAGCTTCTGCATGATGACTTCTTGTAAGGAAAACAGTAAAATTATGGTTATGATCTAGTAACACACCTAACAGATATGAAGGGATTTAGGAAAAAGTTCTGACAAGCAAGTTAACCTTTGATTGGGATATTTCAAAAATAAAATTCTGGGACTGCCAAGTAAATGTGAGGCTGCTAGGTAACTCCAATTAATATAGCACAGATGAGAAAAAAAATTTGTTAAAGAAGAAACACGTTAAATAGCATACCAGTAAGAATGTTTACTTTTTTAATTGCCTCTCGAGGCATACCAAATCCTTCCCAGTTTGTTGTCACTTTGTGGTGCGAGGTCAGAATAGCAAGATCATATCCAGAAATGTCTCCATCATACACCTCACCAGCAATCAGTGGGTCATGGTGAATTGTAACACCATTGGATCTCAAGGTATACTCAAATCCAATAGCATTTGTCACTTGTAGGAGGGAGTAGTAGCGTTGGCCTTCCTCCAACTGTAGCTGGTCATTGTAACCACTTGTCATTCCTGATAACAGTGATGTATAATAGCTTCAGGTTAAAACCATTTTAAAATTCAAACTTTGCTTCAGTACTGCAGTTCAATTTTGTATTTTATAAAAAAGCATTGTAAACATTGTATATATACTCTCTCATTAGCCTATCTAGAACTTGCTTCCTTTCAGTGATTTTCAAATGTAAATTAAAATAGTCAAAATTGATCCCTCGGATAATATACATTTTCTAGCAAAAATCTTAAAAACACAGTTAAAAACCTATTTAAATCAGTGAGATTACCATGTTAAAGATATTTGATATTTGATCCAGGCTTTCATACATTAATTCTTTTTAAATGACATTTAATGTAGAAGATCTCCCAATGTCTCCTTAAATTAAAATTTCTTTCCTGGTGATGTCATGGCAATCCCAAACTTGTTAAATTGGACAAATGAGCAATAGTTTATTAGCATTGGTTAACAATGACCTTTGAGTGGACTCCAAGATTAACTAGTTCTGGTTTCCAAAACTGCATTGCAAAAATATGGATATATTGGTAGTAAATCTCATGTCAATGACTTCATGCAAGAAAAGTATTGGTAACAAGATTATCAAGATGCTTGCTATGATGCTACATTGAAGGACAGCTGAACATAGGTTTCATCCAGAAACAACTAAATATTGCTTTCATAGTATTTTTAGTGAAAATCCCAAGTCATGAAGACCATCAGTTCAGGAGAAGTAGCCATATAAAGATTTTCAGATTGGCTATCAGGGTAGACATTTTGGAGGTTAGCTCAGCATTATTTTAACATAGGAAAAACTATAAAGTGCAAGAAAGAAGTTTTCTCTAAATGTTGGTATGATCAACCATTTGGAAGAAGATTTTTTAAAAATAATTTTGGGAGGCCACATTGGCATCATGTTCATATAGAACCAACTAGTGAAAACCTTATGTCAATATGACTACCCCTTTCAAAGTGAAAGTCATGAAAGAATTTCAAAATGGCCATCACTGATCTGCACAATTTTTATTTATGACAAACTAGTGATTATAAGAAGTGAAAACCCGATACTGATATGGCCATCTTCTCAGGAGGAGTATCAATAACAAGATTTTCAAATTGTTCATCATAGTAGCCATATTAAATGTCCAATGTGCACCATTTTCATTTAGGACTAACTAGAATCCTAAGAAGTCTTTTTTTGTTGAAGTTGTTGATCTGCAGATCTTCAAGCAATGACAATAATTTTTACCAAGTTTAATGGCAACCCACTGAAAACTTCTGAACTAACTGTGCTATAGAGAATGAGTGCTGAAAGCAAGGAATGAAGGATGGATGAATGAATGAATGAATGAATGAATGAATGAATGAATGAATGAATGAATGAATGAATGACTGGACATGAGGATTTACATATAAACCCCCAACAGAGGCTGGGGTATAAAAAATGTATACATATGAAATTTTAATTTCATTTTTATTTGTTCATTTTTATTTGTTTAAAAAGAGAAAGTATTTTGTAATACAAAAATCTCACTTTTTTTGACTGCACAGAGCATATTCTGCAAACACACTGACAAACTATTTCGATAATGACAGCCAAATTTTGGATACACTCTTGCTTTCAAGTCTGTTTTCAAACCAAATGCATCTAGCTTAAAAGACATAGTATTATTTTTGTTCCACACTGCTTTCCAGTAATAGAGAATCTATCATCCATTCTCTACTACAATGATACATAATTTATGAAAATCTAAAGAATTACTAGTATTCTAAACCAAAGACAACAAGAATACTCTGAATGGCACATAATAAGCCTATACCATGTTTAACTTTTCTCTCTGTAGGTAAATAAATGTTCTGTGCAAAAACCAATTTTCTTCTTTCAGAATGACCTTGACTTTTGACCATGAAATCAATAGGTTTCTTCCTGCTAGCCACAAAGTTTGGGCCAGATCTGCACTGTAAAACTAATGTTATTTTGATGAAACAGTTTTTATTGTTTCAGTCAGTGACCTTTATCTTTTGACTCTAAAAAGCAATAGCCTACTTCCTAAACACAAATGTAATCCATCCACAAAGTTTGGCTCAGGTATGTCATATAGAAAGTAATGTTATTGTGTGGTAACTATTTTTCTTTGTTCATTCACAGTGACACTAATCTCCAACCTTTTGACTCCAAAAGTGCAAGCCATTCACAAAGTTTGGCAAACACTGATGATGGAAAACTCAAGCTATTTGTACAGAAAGCATAATTTTTCTTTTGGTCAGTGTGACCTTGACCTTTGATCTTTTAAGCCCAAAATATGGTTATTCCTCCCCACAAGTGCAAACCACCAACAAAGTGTTGGTAGATAAATGAGAACTTGATTTATTGTGAAGAAACAATTTTCTTGCTTAGTCAGTGATCTTGATCTTTGACCTTTTGACCCTGAATTCAATAGGATTCTTTCTTACCCAAGTGCAAGCTATCCACAAAGTTTGGTAACTGTAAAAGGTGGAGAACTTGAGACATTGTGAAGAAACCATTTTCCTTCTTACAGTCAAGAGGATCTTGACCTTTTGAGCCTGAAATCAATAGTGTTCTTCTTTACCACAAGTGTAAGACATCCACAAAGTTTGGTAACTGCAGATGGTAGATAACTACTAAAGTTATTATGTGAAAACCAAGCTGGTAATAGCTAGATGGGCAGACAGACAACACTATAACATAATATGCCCTGCCATATGATGGATAAATAAAATTGTTGGACCTGACACAAGCATACCATATGTATTAAGATACTCCTGCATCCTGAATCCATCCAGTCTCTCCACTGCCCACTTATACTGGATGGCAGGACAGGGGTCACCACTAACATCCCACTTGGCATACACTGTGGTCGCATCTGTCTGGTAATCTCTAAAATCCAAAGTAACAATGTAAACCAAAAATGTACATTACTGTAACATATAACTTATCTGAATGTCTATAATGTTGCAATCAAATTCAGCAAATTTTTGTCTCCCATCTATGGTAGTAAGATAACATAAATCCAACAATGATGAAGTCTGATCCAACTGACCACCAAGACTGGACCAATTATCTTGGATGTGATATACCTTAGTTTTCATATTAAAATTTTACTTTGACAATGTCACAAACCCACCAGTAAAGAATCATTTGAATATTAGCTTCATCTAATATGCCAATTAAGAATTGCATGGTAGATACAGGGAATAGGTAATACTGGCTTGTGAAATTGAACATAATAGACAGAGCCCTGATAGTAGTATCGTACACAGCAATTATTTCTGATGCATAATTATTTGGAGTTTTATCAACTCATCATTTCAATAGCTACTAAATAACATAGTGTAGACTGACCTTGCTTTTGATGTAGAACCTAAGAATGTGGATGCAACATATATCAAGATAAGAAAGTGTAGTATGATTCATCTTACCACCTCAGATAGATTTGAACTTGGAGAACATATATGAACCAGAAATATATTCTGAACATCTGTCCAAAGTGCCTGAAAATTTATCAAACAAAAAACTGTAAAAATGGTTAAGGATAACCCTGGGCTGATGCCATAATAACTTTAAAAAAAAATTGACTGGAATCCAGGAGTTCATTTCTTCTCGCTGTTTCATTCTTTAGTTTCTGAGCACTGAAATATTCTTGTGAAACTTCAACATAACAGAATCTGGTAAATACTAAGATTATTGTATACTCTTGAGTTAACATGTTCAAACCATCAGTACACAAAATCTTAGTTTTCAACATTGACTCTGAACCACATATCATTGATGAAATCAAAGTCAAGAGAGCTGATTATTAATTTTGTTTGCTGAAATGCAAATGAATACAAAGTCTAGTCAAAATATGTTTATGCTCAAGCTGCTGTGTTTAACAAGGTCACTGAATTCGATGAAAAAACGCGATGCTTGGGCTCCAAAGAATAACATCGCGATATAAGTGGGATCACGTTAACAAATTTTTCGAAAAACTTCCCCATAGAAAATGTGCATTGAAATTTCAATGTCATCAGTTTAAACTAACCTCTTGATCATATAATCTGCGAGGGATACAAATAATCAGCTTTTTCGAGAGCATGTATTTAGGATGTTAAAAAGAGAGGTCACTTTAAAATTAAATGGGAGCCTTGCTGCCATCGCGTTTTAAGTGGAATTGTGTTATAACAAATTGTGTTATAACAGGTTTTACCTATAGTAACCTCTAACCATGAGACCAAGGTCAAGCAGGGCATGTTATCAAAATCATTCAAAATATTGCTGAAGAATACAAAGATGCCAAGTTTTATCTTCTACCATTAGAGTTAAAATTGTGTTTGTTTACCACTATGTCATAACCTAGCATGAAGTATTACATGCAAAACATATTGCTACAGCAACAGTGGCAAAATACTGGGTATCTAGGATGGAGGAATCTCTCTCTCTTTTTCATTTATCCTTTTAATCACATAATTTCCTGCTTCACCCTCAACAGACTTATCAACTTAAATGAGTTTCACTCAAAGATTCTCAAGTAATTACAGCACCTTGTCTATCTAATGAATTAATACATAATTTCTGCCTCACATGTCATGGAAGGCATCTGGATGATGGTCCCAGATCCCAACATGTGAAAGAGGCTCCTGTCCTTGGCTCAGATAAGACAGGTAAACTCCATCTGAAGTGGACACTGTTACTAGATTGGCTCCATTTATACCCTTCACTGTCACAAATACCTGGACAAATTACATGCAGACAGCAAATTAAAAGAGCACATAAATTTATTATAGAATAAAAAATTAATCCCAGAATCATGCTGTTCTCTTGCCCTGCACTTTAACCCTAATATAAGCTTTTTGACCAATTGATGTATGATAAGAAATGAGTTACATTTCACCATATTTATATTATTATCAGCAAAAACATCAATGAAATAAAAGAACTTCCATAGATTATTTAAGTGCATCACTTACAACTTTAAGACAGATACTTATGCCTCCAAGGGTTCTTTGATTACAGTTAATCTAGGAATGTTTGCAATTTATACACTTTTTCATTTTTCAAAGTGATTCAAACTGAAGTACAGATGCTGCAAATT